>PNEQ01114729.1:10343-57870 GCA_003012365.1 Medauroidea extradentata | reverse complement strand
GTTCCTGTATTCAATCTACGACAAATTATTGAAACATAACAGATTCCCGACGCGATGGTCGTAAACGTATTCGTAACCAACACCGCGTTACAGATTCTCGGGATTTAAAAGCTGAAATTGATTTTGGGAACAGCGCGGTTCAAGATGAAAGGAATATTTGACGTTCTTGGGTATGCTTTTCCTAGAGTTAGCACTTTCATATCACAGCTTCTCAGTATTCAATAGACCCTAGCTTACAACAGCATTTCTTAGCACGTCGACAATGTATAAAATATCGTTCAGTACGCTGTATGAATATTAATATAGATACACAATACAATTACTAAAAGTTCAGCTATTAAGAGTTAGTGGACGCTACGTTCATTTTTACGTTTAAGGTACGGAAACAGAGAAGGCGATAAGTCGAATGGAAATCGTCCGTCTTACACCTCATAGCCTCTAGGCGTGAAAGACTAACCTAGCATACAGTTTTTCAACTGGACTTCAAGTGATGGTATTGCTATTTTATGTGTGGAAAGTGTGTTATAAAGCCCAATGCAGATTTCTATGATTTTGTTTCACGATCACGGTTGATATTTTCTTCATCTACAGTTACGTAGAAAAGTTTTTAATTTTTGAGACGCTTGGTGATCACGTATTTAACTAGCGGACAGCATTTTGAAAACCATAGGAATACATTTTAAAGTGTGGCTTCTTTTCATAGATAAGCACACCAGAAACATTTTAAATAGTTAAACAAGAAAGAATACTTCCCGTACCACACGCTACAGCACGGCCCACGCACCAGGTCAACTAACGCACAATGAATTCGGAAATAATTTCCAAAAATAACTTTTTAAACCTATTCAATTTTGGAGGGATATAGGTAAAATAGTATTTACAGTAATATTACATGTAAAGAAAAACAATTTCAATTACCTTCAAAATTCTTAGTATTTCTGATCAACACTTCATTTAATAGGCCCACCTACATAGCTCTTGAAATGCGAAACAGCGAGTTGTAGTAATTTTATTTCCGAAACTGTTAAACGTATTCTCATTGCATCTGTCTGCAACAATGACGCATTTAAGAGGATGATATTTGAAAAACAACGATCATTAGAAAATCCAATTTCTGCTAAAATAACTAAACGGAATTTCCAAACTGTCGTAGTTTAAACCGTACTGCTGATAAGATTATTGAGAAACTAATCTAGGTTCCTTTGATGTACTCTGGAACAGACATTCCAGCAATAAATTTACATGTTCCCTGTTTAAAATCCCGACGTCCAGCGATACAACGACAGCAATGCGTGTTTTACGCATAGGTGCGATGGAACAAGGGACATGTGCTCATTCCCTTTTTAATCTCCATCGGGCAAAGCAACTCTAGAAACATCGCGCTCATAAAGCCCACATTGTATTTACTGCTATAAAATTTAAACTAATGTTAATTCTGGCACCACTGCATTATTTTTTTTTTTTTTTTAACCATATCACAGGAATAATTTGTTAAATCCGTTGCAACAAAATACCAGTTTTTATAATTTTCTTCTTGTAAATAAAATGCGTTGCGACAGATTCGAATGCCGAAACAAAATGATACGGTGCATAGAGTATACGTCTTGTCGACAGCCAGGTCATTAGATACGGTGAGACAGCTTGACAGTGACAGGAGCTGAGAGAGGAGTAGGTCTTAAGAAACAACCCAACATTCGTCCAGAGCGATTTCAGGAAACCATGGAAAACTTAAATCGCGATGACCTGAGCCGGGCATCGAATACGGGTCCTCCCGAATGCGAGTCCAACGTCTTACCGTTGCTACATCTCAGTCGGTCCGAAGCGAAATGATCAGAGAATTTTGTGAGCGCAAAATATTTTACAGTGAAATAAATGCATGGGTAAGAACTTGGAAAATATTTTCACACGCGGAATTTATCAACTCATCACAGTTCTATTTAATAATACGGTTTCCATTTCGAGATTGATTTTCCAATAACATATTATTCTATTTTGAACGTTATGCTGCTCCACGGTGTTTCCGTGCATTAAAAAGTCATATAAACCAAAATTACATGTAAAAATTAAAAATTATATTGTTAAAATGCAGTGGCAATTTTTTGGCAGGAAATATTCAAAAACTTAATCACAAACGTAACTGATTTAGATAAATAAACTTACTGTATGTGCTTAATTTAATGCTGAATTTCACTACTAAATATATGGCATCGCAAGTACGATGATTGCAATTTAGTATTATTTTTTAACTGTATTTTGTACAGAAATTGTAATTTCTTTAAAATTCTAAAATAAAGAAACTTAAAAATATAAAAAATTCATTTAAATGCCAATAAGAATGAATGGAATCAATGTTTGTCAATAAAGCATACGATAAGAAACAATATCAAGTTCAGAACCACTTGGCATTAAGCACGACATTAAGTTATCGCTAAATTTACAAGAACCTGTTTGCAGAATTCAGTTCTAAAATTACTTGTGTATAGTTGTAGTTGTACATTTTCAAATAATTTCGTGAACTTTTAGTAATAAATAATTATAACATCTTGTAGACGACAAATTTAAAGAAAAATTAAATACTTTTCGTTATGCTATCGAGCTTTGGCGGTATGAATGTTAATTAACTAATTCACACCACCCCTATATGTATGTATGTATGTATATATGCATATACTGTGTGTGTTTGTAGGCCTATATTTAGGGTTCTTCCTCTCAAGCTTCGAATCACAGATTTTATATGTGGTACCAACATAAAACAAGGGGTGCAAGACAAATGCTCATGGTCTATCCCTATGTGTGACCGAATTGAACGGCGCGGTATTGCAGCCCATAACATGCGATGATCTATACCAACGTTTCTTTTTTGTTGAAAAAAAATTGTCCTCCCGCCCCCACTCCTCATAAAGTACACATTCCTGTCTCCGTCTGCAATATGTCAGCGTTCAATTTGGTCACGCAACAAAAGAACAGCGTAACAGTCCAGTTATTTTATAACGTTTTTGACGCAAAAAGACAGACAGACACATATATGTGTGTATGTGTTGTTACCTACGGGATTAATTCGAAAATGAAATTTGAAGCAAAAATTACTGTACGCGTATCTATTAGGTAATACTGAAACTGTAATACATTTTTAAAAGTATAACGTTCACCGATTAGTAACAAAATCATAACAAGAAATAATAAAATTTCATAAAATGTGTTGTGAATGAATACATTTATTCCGCAGGTTCCATTCTATACCAGATTTCCTTAAGAAACATACTACTCATGAAATGGCAAGCGTAGGGACCACTGATTATTGGAAAACGGACTTAATAGACACACTACATGAGATAGCAAGACAGACATCTGTATTAAACGTACAAATTTCAACACAGGGCAGCCACTTGACAGGTGTTTAACCTAAATGCACGACACTTGGGTTATACAAAACTTTATTTATTAACTAGTGCATAGTACAGTAACTTATTCATAGGACCACGAGTTTGCCATGAACAGTTTCATTGCCTTGCGTGCTCATCGGTAGCTGTGCTTCACCGTGATTGGCGGCTTATCTTTGTTCAGCCGCGTCTCTCATATGTCTGCACCAATTATAACAAGGTTATTGTGACATTATACGTTTGTTATTTGCCAGTTGAACGCCAAGACGAGTAAAGAAGCGTTGCAGATGTCCAGGTATAGTATTGAGACTTTATGGTGCAATAATATTCTCCACATAAAGTCGTGGCTGTACCTGTTCATTCAAAACAATTATTTTCAAAACTTATTCACTGCGGAGTAGTTGTTCCGAACATTATTTTTCTTATTTTGACTCCACGACTGCAATCTTCGTACAGAGACAGTTAATAAGCTGTCTTGCTCCTAGCAAATAAACAACGCTGTAGTTAATCACGTGTTTTAACGTGAAACTGCTTCCTAATATGTATGTAATGCAAGGTAACACATTTTTGACAACATGTTTACATTTTAAGGGCCCTTTAAAAGGTGAAAACAGCATCATCATTGCGTGCATTTTGGAAACAATACCAACATCATTCGTCGAACAGAAATATGAATGCTTTACTTTGAACTAACGCCCTTATTTTAATAAATAAAGATGTATACCAGGAGCTTTGAATGTCGCAGAAAGATATTTCCCCTGCTTGTTTTGGTCCCTCACGTGCTCATGTAGAGCTGTACTCAATGGTTACTGGCAGCTTATATATTTCTGTAGTGACGTCTCACACTTGACTGTGACAATCAGAAAAATATTTACTTAAACATTACACGTCTGTGTTTTGCGGGTAGATACTCAATATGCTGCAAAAAAAAAAAACTCCAATCACTGCCCATGGAGCAGATCTGTAGACGCGTACGAAAGGTACTGAAACAAGTTGCAGCAAAAATATTTTCATTAAAATTACGGGTTCCTAGTTACAAGATGGCCGCGTGAAGTTCAGTGAAAAAAAGAATCCCGTGCCACTGTCACCCACATCGCATCGCTTTTCCTTTTCCCCAATGGGTAAAATTAGCGCCAGATAACTTTTTTTTTCTCTAGCAAAGCACTGTTCAGGTCGTAGGCGGAAGGGATTGGTGTTTAGTAGACGATCACGACGGAGAACAAATGAAGCTAGGATAATCTCGCGCTAGCTCAGTCCCCTGCGGACCATTTACTCTCATTAAGGGGCGGGCTGCGCTTTACAACCAGGCTAGTTAACGCCAAGAGGACCAAGCTGCCGCAATTGAACACGTTTACTTTAAGCTTCGGCGATGAATGTGCTCCGACTGTTACGCGGAAATTGCTGGAAATCGATTAATGGCGGTGTTCAACTCTGCCTGAAGTAGTGTTGCCGCTGAATCCCTTTAAGCCTATCCCATATCCTCTGTACATGTCATTCCATTCTACGCAAGATATAAAATATTTGTTTCTTTAAATACTTAAATAATATACTAATAAATGTCCACTAGGACTAATTTTTTTATTATTTGAAGTCATGTTGTTATAATATATGACGATAACTAAACAGATTATAAAAATTCTGCATGAATAAACAATTAAATTACTTTAACTAGAAAGTGTATTCTATTACCTCAATGATTTAAGAAGCTTAAAATTTTTCTATGAGCCTTTTCATAGTTAATAGTATTATTTGTCATGCATTTACTGACTTCAAATTGAAACGTCTGCTTTTAACTAGAGAAACATTCCAGTTTATTTATTTTGATGATATTCGTAAATTAAATTTGTATTTTTTAATTACTGTGAGTGTGCATAATTATATATACATGTATATATATATATATATATATATATATATATATATATATATATATATGTATATGTATATGTATATGTGTGTGCGTGTGTGTGTGAGAGTGTGTTTCCTCGAGCTTTATTTTAAATGTAATACTTCCGATTAATATAATTACGTTTTTTTGTCAGTGTCATCTTGGGTAGTTTATTTATCAAGCCACTTAAGTTAGTTTTGTATGCCTGCTTACCACGGTCGTTCCAGATTTACTTACGCATGAAGACATCAAACGTTGATATAAAACGGTGTTTTCAAACAAATTCAGCTGAAAATCTCATTATCTTAATATAATAAATGAAGAGTCCTGACACACTCACTCACACACTCATTTGCGAATTTTCCGATTTTGCTAAATTTGGAAACTAAGGGGGTGAAAGTCAGTAAAATGTGTTTTTCATTAATCCGTGATTTCTCCTCAACTATTTCAGATAGTGAGGTGATATTTTCTTTAAAATGATGCTTAAGTAAATATCTAAAAAGCATTTTTACCATTCTTCGAAATTCGTCCTTGATAGCTCTTTAAAAAATAAAACGTGTTTTTAATTTATTCCACTTATCTCCTAAACCCGTGGAAATATTGAAATGGTTTTTGCTTTAAAATAAAATCTTACGTAAATATAAAACAATTAAGACATTTCAGGATTTTTCTAAATTCGTCCTTGAAAGCTGTTAAAAAATAAAGTGTGCTTTCAAATAATCATCTGTACCGCTTATACCCGTTGAGATATCGAGATGAATTTTTATTAGAATGAAACTTATGTAAATATCTACAAATAAAATTTAGAATTTTATGAAATTCGAAAATGAAGGATGTGAAATGCAGTCAAATGTTGCAGTCTCCAAAAAAAAAGAATGATCAAGGAGAAATAATTCAACAGTTGTTTATTTTTGCCAACCTACTCATAAATTAAACCTCTTTGGACTGTAGCCTGTACATACGAAAGTATTATCACGTCCTGCCTTTAAACATTCACTCAGGTATTATATAAAGTTTGTGGTGTGGGAGGGGTGGGGTTACGGGTTAGTATCCTGTGCAAGACTTTGCGATTGGATTTACTATGATACCATACGAGCATATTGCGCGCGCTCTTTACACTGAGCTAAGACAATTTATAGTTCACTGTTATTGAGTACGCTAGCTGTTAAATGCCTTCATCACATATTTTATCCAGAGTTACTGTTTACATTACGCAATTTCACGCGGGCAAAGCCGCAGCCGGCCAGCTAGTATACGTATATTTATACATTCAACATTGTAAGATTTTTTTCACAAATAAAATGCTGTGGTAACAGCTCTGTTGCGAAGTTTCATATTGACGACAGAAACACCTGCGCGTCAGTTAAGTCCCTTGCCCACATTAACCTAGAAAATCTAACTGCGGGCGTTAGTTTCACCTTTATCGTTCCTTCGATTCTGTGCCTGATTGCGCCGATTAAAAATTGCATCGTCTTTATGGCATTATATATCTAGCAATTTCAATATTTCTTATACTCATTCACTTGAATATGCACGCGCATCTGAGATAAATAATTTTGCGTTGCTAATACGTTTCATTTGATTGCCAACTTTATGAAAAACACTTGTTTAAACAATCGATATACACGTGTTTATTTTTTACAGCAAACATAGAACTTAATAAATAAAGCATTTAGATTGTAGACAGCTTTTGATTACAAAGCAAAGTACAGTCGTCACGTTGAATTAATATTTGGTTATATTATATCGGTTTAGATAAATGTAGCGGTGCAGATTATTCATGAATAAATTACAAGTCCCGCCATAATGTCTTCGGCGACTGGTAAGACACTACGATAATCCCTCTACCATTCACCAACATTGAGGAAATTAAAAGTCCTAGTAACATTTTTCCTTTCACGTAGTTGGTATTTTTACCGTCAGCTTGTTGAACCTAGTAGAGTAAGTTTTAAACAGTTGGTACCACGAATGAGTGCACTTTATGGCAGCCGGTGAAGCGTGGTTTTTAAGAACTGAATTACAACATTTATTTTTGTGTAACAATGCATTAGCTTATTGAATGAACTAATGATAGCGAAACGTATTTTACAGTAGAGAAAGGCCTCGAAACCAAACATAGATGCTCAAATAACTATATAGAACTATACCAGCACAACTGGTAAATAAGTTTACCTTATAGTAGCAGAAAAATGTCCCAAAAATTTTAAGTCTCCTTTTTCACGCAGTATTTATGGGTTATGATTTTTATATGCCCAATTAGGGACAGACTATAAGGGCTGACATTTTTAGACTGTGTAAAAATTATTAAAGGCAAAGTTTTCAAGTCTATCGGTGTATGAAACAGACATATTTTTTTTTCCTGCAGGTCAGCCTTAATGGACATTTTAGCATGTTTACACTTTGGAGCAACTGCCAGGTTGTGACGGATTCCCAGCAGTTGGCTGGGGCTTAGCAGTAATTTCCAGCCAGGTACAAGCACGAGGACAACTTTGTGCGAAGGGTTGCTGATGATGAAGGGGGGAAGGAGGGAGTTGTGTGTGGGCAGCAACCCTGGATTGGTCGACTGTTGTAGAGAGGGGTGGAGGGTGGATCGATGTCGTGGCGGGGTCGTCCTGTGATCCGGACAGATCGCGAGCGAGCGCTTGGAAAGACAGGTCGTGCGGGTAATCTACCCTGCCGGGCGAAGGCTTCCCCACCGTGATAACAGAGCTCCGGGCTGGGGAAATTTCTCTTCGCCACCAAACCCCTTTTCCAGCGCAAAGATACGTCATTTGTACTTGCGTTTCCGTAAATTAAATTATAATTTTTCTGAAACTTTATTGCAACTCTGTTGTTGAGTTTAAATATTGAAGTCTGATGGTCTTTTCACAATTGTAAACTGATAAGTACGTAAGTTATATATATTTTCAACATGCAAGAAATATGCAAAATAGACACGACTTTCTACATTAATACGAAAAACAAGTGCAAATTAAAATTTAAAATACAAAAGTATCGTCATATTTAGTAAAAACGTTTCAGGTTTTCATGTCAACAAAAAAAATTCACATAATTATTACTTCTCCAAACTGAATGAGTCGTAGAAACCCCAACACCAAAAAAATTCCCACAGAATGAAAACAATTTTACATTCAGGATGATCTGATTCATAGTTAATTACTTCTTGGGACAAAAAAAAGTGTTTAAGGGATAGTTCCAAAGACATCATTAATTCTCAAAGCTATACAATGAACATGATAGTTGTGAAGTGAACATAATCAACATGTTTCATATGATTCAGCGCTCAAATAAATAACATAACTGGTAAACAAAACAAAGTAAAAAGCAGACTGGCATTTGTAAAGTTTAAATCCGCTGATATTTTCAGGTGACGTAAAAATGAATAATACTTTTACAGTGTATGTGATAAAACGAGACCGAATTTCAAATGCCTCTGACTTTTAACTATAGTTTTCATAACCGATGTACGTTACTAAAATGATACGTTTCCTTGTTTCCCTCTTCTATGTTTCATTCATAAATGCATGTGTATACAATCACACATAAGCATACGTAAGAACACTAACAATTGCGCACTCACAACAGATCCTACAATATTCACAATTTAAAAAACTCGAGTAAGTTGGAGTTCGAAGCTGCACTAAAATTTGTACAATTGCTTGATAAATTAGGAAAGGAGGGAGATTCAACTGCTGTAATCCAGGTCACCTAAATAACCCTCTTTAGCCTCCCGAAAACTTTACCGATTAACCGTTTAGTTACCTTTACAATATCAATACCATATTTCAAAACACCCACATCAAAATACAAAAAAATATATTTTTAATTCCTTTCATATTTTTGGCGTGTATGTAATGTATAAAAATTACGCACGCATAACTGTGTACTCTATATTCAACTCCTCGGGTGTCTTGTGTCGACTATTTTCAGATATAGCCCACTCTATTGAATAACATCGGATAAAAAAGCACATATTCCACAGAAGAACTAGGCTACAATTTGTTTCGAATACAGCGTGTGTTACATATCCTGAACTCTGAGAAACAGGTATTGATAGCTTTTGGCTTGGAATTTCTGTCTTTCTCATAACTCAGGGTATGGTTTACAATTTAACAGTGTCCAAGATATCGCATAGTTCATTTAGATTACACACATCGAAGTGTATGTTACTGATGTGACCACTTCAGTCACTCACATAAGATAAACAATATTACCTTAGAAGTCGGTTTACCTTTTAAAACAATGTAGATATTGAAGTTACGGCATTTTTTCGAAGACATGTAGGGCTTTTATCTAGGCCTTGTCCTCTAAAATAGTCGATATATTTATAAATGATATTACCAAGAGAAGACTAATAAATCCAATGTGTAGAAGTAGATAAATTTCGCAGATACATTCCAGGTCAGGTTGAACGCCTATTATGTATACTTCATTGTCATGTCTGTGACTTGCTGGCGGCTGTTACGAAACGCGTTTGACTACTGCAAGCCAGTAGTAAATAAGGAACTAATGCGAAGTGCTATCGCTTGCTACCTGCTTGTACGGTTATAAGCCAATAGATAATCGATTGTGTCCAGTGGATGTATAGGACTGACAAGTATAGGCTGCTGCCAGATGAATCCGCGAAATTGACGTACCTCTACCAATGTGGTAGGGATCAATTGTCCTTAATGATAGCATCACTAAATGTTAAGGAGATATGTGTTTATATTTATAGAGCTCCTCAAATATTCTTTTAACTGCCATAAATAGTGTCGAGACACGTGAACCTGTAAGGATAAATTGGTAAATATTTGTACCTGTCCATGTTTGTCGTTTTCGCAATGCAATATAGAAAATCATGAAAGGCCAATCCTACATTACACATGTTGCCAAATTTCTGGTCAAACATCAGGCTAAAGTAACACATTCATTTAGGGTTGACTTTTCCCCTGGAACCAAAGATACTAAAATTTAGCTCCACAAATGTTTCACCGAAAACGCTTCACTTTTCAGACATGTCTGCTTACAAAGTTAGGAAGAAATATCTTGTAGGGTTGTGTTTTTATTTTCGGTTTTATTGTACTACTACCAAAATCAGTTATAAATATCTACACCTGCGTACGGACGCCGTGAACTTTGAGTGATTTAGCGTGCTAGAGGCTCAGAAGCGACAGAGCTATAAGAACGGCCATGAAGAGCGAATCAAATGCCGCATCGTCACTGCGAACCAAGTCCTGAACTAGCGGGCAATATTCCCACCGATCCATTATTAACTACAGGACCTGAGCCAGTGACCATATAGTTTTACTGGTGGGAAAGTCTGTAGCAAAGTTCAACGGAAGATTTTATCTGAGTTTCACATACATTAGTTATGTACTTTTAAGTGCGGCAATCTGAAAAGCTCGTTTTTAGCTATGTTGGAGGTGGGTTTTGAAACAGTGTTTTAATGATCATGATTACTTAACGACATTCCGTACTTGAGCGAAGAGTATTTTCTTTTCGTAAATTGGCACAATGGGCTCACATAAAATAGTTAAGTAAAACAAACCTATTTACACTGTAAAACACTTCCTAAAATATATAAGAAGTATTTAACCTAAACGCATTATTGGGCAGTTGCCGAACTCCCGATTTGTAAATATGCAAACTTTTAAATTTGTTACAATACAAGTCTGTTAAATTTATTACACTTTTAACTATTTTGTAAAAAAGTTTAGGAATGCTACCATGGATGTCTGGGATACAATCCTACTATACCTACTTAATGTACTTTTAACAGTGTAATCCCGACGGTACACAGAACCTGCGAGTATACGTATGTATAAAAAGTTCTTAGCAGACAATCAAAGTGATAAAGAAACACATATTTTCCAGTTCTCACACGTTGATTTTGAACGATCGATTTCATAATCATTAACGTTACCCCAACCACATTTTTGTCTTGAGACACACGTTACTAAAATTGAAGAAATATTTAATTTTGCCAGCAATGGCTATAATGATTAAAATGTATGGCACAATGTTTTCTTTATGAAGTGCCAGTTACAATTAATCTAGTGAATTCATATCAGTGGAGTGTGTGAATTGTTTCTATTTTAAAAGTAACATAAAAGTCATTAATATAATATTTAGATGAATGATCTTAAAATTATTGTAATATCAGTTATAAAAATAAATATTTTAAAATTGAAAATTCTGAAGTAGTTTATCTCCCGAACTTCGTGCGATCTGGCAACAGCGTGCGCCGTAAACCTGCAATGCAATCTGAGGTTGTGACCAGGGGGTGGCCATACCATGTACTGCCCAGGTCAACACTTGAAGTCAGTGTATAAGTACCCTTGTTGCTTGAATGATTATACATGTGGACATTAGAACATAAACATTGTTTCTGCCATAAGAGCCAATGTATTTATATTATTGTATTGAAGAGCAATAGAGTAAAAATGAATTACCGAATAGCAGATGCGCCATGTTTATCTCAGTCTACGTTGATTGGAGAGCAAAATTTTGAAATAAAATTAAAACTCAACAACTTGATTGCGTTTTGAAACACATATTTGCGAGTACCGACATCGCCTACTGTTTGTGCATGGAAACCATTGCTGAACTAACTTAATACATTTATGCTAGTTTCTGCTATTTATTTTAAATTTTGTGTGCAAATATGTTTCTTTTATTGCTATTACCAAGCAGTTGCACATCGTCAGTAACGTACATATGCGTAAATAAACAGTGGCCCTATTTTCAGGTTAGTTCGCAAGGTTTTTCTACAAAAACAATTATTTAACCACATAATTTACATTATGCAAATGTAAAACATAGCCTTTTTTACTCACGAAATGTAACAGTAGCAGATGGATTTCACGTAACTGTTCTCTGTTTACACCCGAATGCAACGCACGTAACAATTTTCATTCAAATCTGTTCATTCTACAGTATCAATACCATACTCGATCTACTCGATACTGTGTGTTGGTCAACAATAACGAATTGTTTGCGCAAAACCGGCATAAATACGTCGACTTCAAGGAAGTCTTAACTTGCCATCTCCTGTATACTCCTACCTTCATGGTTGGGACGCTCTATAGTTGAGCTCAGACGACAGTTGTCAGCAGTACACTCACCATCTTGCCGTTGACCAGCCACGTGATGTAGGGCACCGGCCTGGCAGGACTAGAGGTGCAGTTTGCCTCGAGCACCTCGCCCGCCACGTAGTGGTCCTTCCTCACCGAGATGGTCGGCGACTCCTTCTGCGGCTCTGCAACACACACACACATTTATATGTCAACTCCACTAAACGCACACGACTTAGCGGGGTTTAGATTTACTAAACTACATGTTAGGTATCTCAATGACATTTTTACATGTTTGTTGCAAGGGAGTTTACGAATACAATTTATTGGTATGTATGTGAACATACGCCACTGCTCATGTTTTGTTGACCAAACATTTGTTATTTAATGACAAAAAAAAAGAACAGAAGAAAGCAATCTCAGAGGAATTCAGTCACGTTTTTTGTGGTGTCTTTTTTTTTTTTTTTTTTTTTTTTTTTTTTCATTTCCCACTTTTTTTTTTTTTTTTTTTTTTTTTTTTTTTTTTTTTTTTTTTTTTTTTTTTTTTTTTTTTTTTTTTTTTTGTTTCTTGTACACTGCCCACTATTTTTTTGTCTACTTCCATTTTTACTCATGTTTGGTAATCTTGTTTTCTTTAAGTCTGTCTTTTGTGTCTGCATTTTGTCACCATCTGACTGAATTATTCCTTTAGAATTCTTGCTGATAAACATATATAATATTGGGGGGGGGGGAGACTTGACGGAATTCCTCCGGGATTGCTTTCTTCTTTTGTCATTAAACGCAAGTGTTCGTTTAACAAAACATGAGCAGTGGCGTATGCCCACAAACCAATACATTTCAATTTGGAAACTCAGTGTTGTATGTTCGACAAGGGAAAAATTCTGCCGATATTTCTCTGCTCTCAGCAAGGCGCCACGAATTTTGCCGAGGTCGGTACCGAAGATTCACGAATGCAGTTTTACGTCTTTCATGAGACTGTTCTTCGTTTGCCATACAAGATCGTACACACACTAATTTGTTGCAGCTAAATTCGTGAATCAAGTTTGTAGCCTTCTTACCCACAAAAGCGCTACTGGTGGCAGAATTTTATCCTTGCCAAATCTTTTCGTAAGAAATTACTTTATCTCCCTAGCCTGTTGTAGACTAAACCTTACTACCCGTTAGGAAACTCAAAGTTATTAGTTTGACAAGGGATAATTTCTGCCCCTCCTGCGCTGGTATCGGTAAGGACTGTTAACTAATTAATCAGAGAGCTTTCGTGAATATAAAGTTCCATGGAGTATGAAAATTTAAAGGCCGAAATTGGTTTCCTTTCCACTTCAAAGCTCTATTAAATGACATCACTCTATGTCAAACCTAGTTAAATTAATTTTACTACGGTCTCGCATTTTATTGTATCCATTAGCGATAGCAGAGCAACTAGCTGCAATACTTTTACCTGTGCTGTAGCACATTTCTTTCTAACCTGTATTAGAATTAACCTTAGAATATTAGTTTGGTTCACCCCAAGTCTACACCCTTATCGTTGTGGGCAGCCAAAGATGAGAATAGACACATTTCTGTTGCGATTTTCTGTAGATCTCATCCGGTTTCAGCAATTAACGACACAACTAGCAGATGTTCGTCCTGAAAGGCACTGCAGTGTTCTTACCTTCTTCGATTACCGTCAATTAAAACACACTCAAACACCCGCACGCAAACGCACCCACATTCCTTTTGAGGCGGTTCCAATGTCACAATTTTTTCCCCGAGTGTTAAGGTGTTTTCATGGTTATGTGAAATTTCATAACAGGAAATAAGATAAAATCTCTAGGCCAGCCAGAACATTTTCGTAAACTATTTTAACACATCTTATATACATATTTACGCTAAATAATTTATCACAGTGATATATACTGGCTCAAGTGGTCTTTGAAACTCTACAAAGAAATTTACCTCAAATTGGACAAATCATAAACTTTCAGAGTGTTTGAAAGTTGACCACTGTGGATTTTAATATACAACTTAACATACAACTTTCACGAATTCCGATGGAACTTTTTATCGTGTGCTGATAGGCTGAGTCGCTTGGATGTATGTATTATGTTCGCCCGACGTCCAGTAGTACGGAGGCTGTAAAGACGACCACGGCGCGGATATTACACCTCATCCTAGCCTCTAGCGGGCAGTCTTCTTACTAGTAGATCGTCACTATTATCCGTTCAGTGATGACACTAAAATTTTCTGGCATAGTACTTAACCCTCTTAGTGCCAAGAGCAGACATATCGGCTCTCGTTACCTGTACGAAAAAGGCCAGAGCATATACCCTATGCCCACTCTTTACGTTATTTTCATGTATATTACATATTTTGAAAATAACTACGTTCAGTATATATATACATATATACACATATGTGTATATATGTGTGTGTGTGATTAAATAAGACAAATCAATCAGTGGATAGTTGACAACAAACAAATGGCAGAAGACAACAAGACACAAGTTCCATTCAGAGAAAAAAAAATGCAACGTTTCGGAATTGCAGTCTATCCCCATCTTCAGGCTGGAGACATAGCTGGTTGGAACACCAAGATGCGAATTCGCATTGCACTTGGAATGCTTTTCTTTATTTGTTATTCTGTACTTTGTCTTTAAACACAAGTTTGGTCAACAAAAGACGCGCACACAAACTGATACACACTTATTATTTATCTAAGGTTTTTAACGGAGTTATTAGCGAAAATAATTTTGTTCCACACAACATTTACACTTGCCCAAAACCTCGACTGGACGTATGGATATTCAACGAGGAAACACTGTTCAAAATAGACAGAAATAATAAAGCACTCGGGATAAAAAAAAAATACTGAAATACCGTGCTGGCAATTTTGCTGCGGTGAACTGAAAATTGCTTTGTAGTTACCACAGGAATTTGTGTTGTTGATTACAAATTAATTACTCTTTAGTAAATCAACACCTACCACTTTACTCGCCACGGTAAAAATTACTTCGGTTTGCGTGATTATCGACAAAATTTTGTAAACCAATAGAAGGTTTTTTTACTGGAAGTTTATATTTACGACCACATTTATTTTCTTCATTATGGCGTGTAAAACGTGTTGACAAACTACGGAACTACCCACACAAACCAAACTATTTGTTTTATTAATACTATTTGGGATATACAAAATGAAATGCTTCGTTAGACTGTTAATGTTGCTATTCGAAATGTAGGCACAAGTTGCTGGAGTTTATTTGAGATTTTATTGCATGCAAACACATTAACATCACGAAACCCCTTTACGTTACACATAGTGTGTGTATGTTTGGGAGTTCCAAATGGTAAATCATGTATTTATTTCATTAAATGAATCGAGACTGTAATAAAAATCCTTAGATTTATGAATGAAGGTTCTATTTACTTTGTGGTTTGTGTTGTTGCTAAGTTTTTTAAATATTATTTTACTTTTCATTTATATTAACAGCAAACCAAACTTGTGGCAAACAATCGAAATTGTAATAATATTCCAACTGTTATTTGATTGAATAAATGTATCAAAATGTTATAAACATACATACTTGTATTTAAATCAATAACTTAATATACAGCCTGTCCTGCGGACAGTATTTCAAAAATATTAATCTCTTACATTAAAAAACAATGTATGTATGACGGAGAACCGAAACGTTTAATGCTTTCTCTTGATGTGACAAATAAAAATAAACAATCTCTTTTGTATTTACTTTTATATTGTTGCGTTCTCAAGAAACATTTTTCACGAGCAGCAGTGTCAAGTAAATTGCCTATCCTGAAATGTGTAGCGGATAACAGAAATATGTTAACAACAGAAGAGTGAAAGTTAGTGTTAGAGGTTTTGTTAATTCAAATAAAAAATAATTTTTTGTCACTTGATCAAAACTTTGACGAATGACATTATGTCCACTACAATCATATATTTACATAATGTTAAATTACAAATAATGAACAAGCAATGTTGTAAGGGTCTCTAGTCTATTGTGTTATTCTAGCATTGGTCAAGTGTTGAGCATAGCTGAAACATTAGAATGCTCTAAATTACTGGTGTCTAATTTGAATTATTAATTATAATTGGCAGCTATTTTTCAAGAACATTACCAACCAGACATAACTATTTCAAACAAACTATACTCCGTTTAAAGAACTCACATTAATGTAAATAAATAAGTGAGATTCATACCGTGGAAATACAGAATTTACGAGAATAAGTTTTGTTAGAGGAAGAAACGGAATTACGTAGAGCATTGCAATTCTCACTCCAAGAAACACAGAGCACATTGAATTGTGTAGACTACAACGATGTTCCCAATCGTCTGTGTATTCGGCAACCAAATTAATAGTTAATCGTAGATAGACGATTTTTTTTTTCGAGAGGTTAGTAGCTCTACAGAGAAGACTGACCATATCCTGTAAAATTGTATTTTCTATATTTTCATTCGTGCTGACCAACAGTTTTTTTTTTCACTTATTTCCAAAATAACACTATTTCGCCAGTTTGTGTACTAGATTTAAGGTACTATTAGGAATGAATGCCGTATTCAATTCTTCCTATTTCTGAGTAACAATCATAATGTCGAAATTATAGCTGAACACAAAGAACAAAAAGGATATATGGAACGAAAACACTCATGCTAGCTACTGGGCATTGTTTGCAGCGCCCCCTACCAAGCGTGGGGCTAACCAACTTCATAAACTAAGGAATTTTGAATCACTTCTGGTTACGAATAAATATAATGGTTGCCATTTCGATTAGTTTGTATCGAGGAAGTACCACAATCGATTCTATGTTCGATAAATTTAATGTAATTTCTATCGACTTTGTTTATTAAATATATTAATTAAAATAACCTGAAAATTTATGAAAACGTGGTTAAATGGATCCTGAAAATATTTATATACTATGTAATATTTAGTTTAACAATTGTCCATGTAGTGTACATGCTTTTACGCCTGTAATTGAATAAATAAAAAAATTTAGTTATTTCAGGAATGTATGAACTCGGTTTTTTAACGTTAGGTATTATCGTAGGTATGAGGTAGCACGTATATTTTAAATGGCATAAGTTAAATAAGTTGATATCTTATGTCTATTTTTATATTGTAATAATTTTATGTTGTGTTGGAAACGATCCTTTTGTACACAAATATTGCAATAGCAAAGTGAAACTGCTACATTCTAATACTGTAGGCCTACATAGAGAAACAATCATTGATATTAATTCTTTCTAGTCAAGCATTGGTCAAACGTCTGTCTAAAATAAGAACCAATATGTTGTTTTACACTCTTTACAAGTTGGTACACAGAATTAAACTACAGTATTGGTTCTTATTTAAGACAGACGTTTGACCAATGCTTGACTAGAAAGAATTAATATCAATGATTGTTTCTCTATGTAGGCCTACAGTATTAGAATGTAGCAGTTTCACTTTACTATTGCAATATTTGTATACAAAAGGTACTTTTTGGCGCTGTAATCCGGGCGGTCGGACTCAAACTCCGCCCACTTTTTTCCATTGTTGACATTATAATTAAGGATTGCTGGAGCCATGACTTATAATTGTGAGCGAAGGTAGTATTTCATAAATTGATAAAATAATACGTTTTGCTAAATTGTTTACCTTAGTAGGAGGGAAATGGGCGGAGTTTGAGCTCGACCGTCCGGATTACAGCGCCAAAAATATATAGCATTATGAGTAACTTGGTGAACTGCAGCCAAACAACAAGGGGGTCAAGTTTCCAGGCGAGTGTCCAGACCTGTTCTTTCTTGTTTGGTACAACATGGACGTTCGAGTGGTTCATTTGTCTGTATGCTGGTGTTCTGTCTGTTAAAGTATTAGGGTTGTTTCTTGTTTGGTACAACATGGACGTTCGAGTGGTTCATTTATCTGTATGCTGGTGTTCTGTCTGTTAAAGTATTAGGGTTGTTTCTGCCACTTCGTAGTGTCATCTGTATTCTGTACTTGACTTTCCATTCGCACCAAATGTCCCACACCACGGTGGTGTAGTGGTCAGATCACTCGCTATCTCACAATGATGATCCGTGGTCGATTCCTGGCGGGGTTGATACCAGAATTTTTCGCACGTGGGAAACGTGGCGCACGTTTCCGTTGGCCGTAGGGTTTTCTCGGGGCCCTCCCGCTTCCCTCGCTCTTGAAATATCGCTGCTCTATTGTAGTGTTTCATTCCACGTCATTTCTCAGGGAATGGCAGGCGTCAACAGGCTCCCAGTTTGAAAGTCTGTCTTTTAGTGTGATACCTTGCTTTCGGGTTCACTCCTCACTCGACATTTATGTATTAGTCCACGTCACACCCGTATCTCGCACTAAATGTTGTATTTCAGTACATTCAGATACACCTTTTCCAGATAAATCTATATAATGAACGAAGTATAGTTCGTAAGAGTCGTGTAGTGAAATCAAAATTAAAAATTAAAATACGAGATGAACTGGTGAACGCCCTCGAACACATAGGACCAACAACAAATTTGCGAGAGCAAAGTGATCCAGCACATAAAATGTTCTTTTATTCACAAGCGCTTTCAGGCCTCTTTTAATCCAGCCTTTACAAATAGCTGATTTGGCTTAGTAATTACTGCCAGTCTTGTTAGTGTTGAGCTGAAAAAACAACATTTCTCAATTTCATTGAAATTGTATTATACATATGCTTTTTTCGGACAGTAAACTACATTATTAAGTATAATTGCAAAATGCAAATTCTCGGCGCTTTACAAAGTTATCACATTTTCTCTGTCATCATTGGTATTTAACAAATACTTTTACCTTCCCTTACAAATTAAAACTGATACAGACAGCAAATACGTAACAATTTTATAAATGTGTCTTGCAGCAAGAAAATTTCGATGAACTTCATGAAAAATATATAATTTAGTCAAATATTAATGAGCGAATTCCATTTTCTCTTGACGCTTAGTCAGGGAACGTAAACAGATGGTGTTTTTTCATTATCTTTACCTTTTTACTATCTTACAGATTTCCGATACGGAATTAATTTTGTCGAAATTAAGTTTGTGTACTTCGTATGCAACTTTTGTTTCTTGTAGACTTGTGCATTCCTTCATTACCGTTAACAAACAATATTTAATTTGCAAAATTATTGTTCTACATTTAATATTTCGCTTGCAGCCACAAAATGTATGAAACTTAAGTGTACCGTAAGTTTTTATATTTTCCTTTTAATTTTGTAATTAAACACGTTTTCTGAAATATCCCCACTTATTACTGATTCGTTGCAATGTTGACAGGATATTTAGCAGCCAAAGTAGCTGAAGTGATTTACATATTCCATAAACTGGCTCTTTTTTTTTTTTTTTTTGTTATCTTAGATCTTGGCGGGTTCGTTCCCACAGAGAGCAATTACTTTGGCGTGCTTCAGTGAAAGTAAATTACTTTCTCATGCAGCGTTGTTATATCTCGTTACTGATTCTCCCGGTCTAGAGCCACGCGAGGCGAAGTTCACAATTCATAGCAACGAGTAACTTATTTTTCCAACTTAAGGCCATGATCTTTCATTCATTTCAAACAATTGCAAATAACTTAATAAATTTGATAACAAATTCTTTGAAAAAAAATTGAGTCTGTGTACAGCCATACAATACACAATTTTGCCAGAGCGTTTTTTAAAATAATGTACCGTTTGCTAGCAAGAAATTATATTGCTTCATATTGGCTTATTTTGACAACAAAATATGTGCAACTTCAGGGGCAAAAATCTAAAAATCTGTTTGGTGTATTGCAACAGAAAAATTCAGATACAAACTATGATATATACGTGTTAAAACTGCCAGAATGAATTTCTGATATATGTATTAATTTGTGTTAAAAAATATTTTCGAAACTACTGCTAAACTAAAGAGTGAGGCCTTAATCCCCGTACTAACTTGTACCTTATTGTATCATTTGCCAACATAAACTAGGAAGCTCAACGCATATGGCAAGACGATAACACACAATCGCGTACAGTCTGTTAATCATCGCAGGCCACATACAAATATATATCTATACTTTGGAGGTATAAGACACTATGTCCACTTTTTCTCAAAATACACTTTTTATCACGAACATTACCACAGTTTAATGTACTTTCTAGTGGAATACAACACAAAGTTCGTGTTGAGTAAAAAAACACATTTCTGGGCATTAAATCTCTTAATTGACTTGTGTATCACAGTCTTCTCAACTGCTCTTCTGAAAAATATGATTTTTGTGACATAGTGTCTTATGCCTCCGAGGCGCAGATATATTTACTGACTACGCCATTTCCATTTAATTTGAAAGTTGCTCCTAGGCGAGGGTGATACTGCGATAGTTCGCCGTTGTATCAGAAAAGGGGATGGGGTGAAGGGACAAACACAACACCTAGTTCTGAAACCGGGAATGTACCAGGGGCGGTTAAGTGAAAATTGTAATTGTTTTAATAATGTTTGTAAATGTACAATATATGGTTTGTTTTGTAGGAACTCAATGATGCTATATTTTACGGTATTGACAATTTTTTTTAGCATTTTTAGTTTTTGTATTATAGCATGTTAAGGGTGTTCAAGTGCGATAAAGTCAAAATTTAATATTTATATGAAATAATGTTAGTTTCGTAGACGATACTTGTGAGTGCAGTTTCCTCTTACGAAACAATTTTAGCTGGCATAGTTTTCTCATAACGGTGCGTCAAAGGGAAAATCGGCATGTTCTACTGCCATGCAAATTGTGAAAACCAATTGACTTGCGTACGTGGAATAATTCACACGGAAATAACACGCTATAGGCTACGTAATATAGCATTTGAAAAATGCCGCGAACTGTTTCTGTATTTAAAAAAAAAAAATGGCTAAATTTGCAACTTTTTTTTTTTGTATTTTGCGATTTTTTTTAAAATTCAAATTATAACGTTGATAGTGTTTTATTGTTTTATTGCATAGCTCACGGGATGTACGTTCACAGTGAATTATTTTGTTCAAGTAGGTCAGTTGGTTTTCACTATTTGCATTGCAGCGTAACAAGCAAATTTTGACTGAAAACTATGATAGCTAAAATTGTTTCGTAAGAGGAAACTGCACTCACAAGTATCGTCTACGAAACTAACACTATTTTATAAAAATATAAAATTATGACTTGATCGCAATTGAACACCCTTAAAGTCAACGTTTGCACAAAATGGTTTTATGCAACAAAGGAAAACCAACATACTTACCGAAATGACAAAATTAACGCTGAATAACTGTGTCATGCGCTATGCCAAGACATGTACTAATTAAATAAAAGTAATGAATTGGAATGTTTTTAAAAATGCTCATTTTTGAAAATCTTAAAAATAACTAATCAATGTGGTTTCCATGCATGCCATGTCATAGTCCGTTACACTGTTCTTCAGCGTGAATAATTTCATTTCGGTAAGATGGTAGGTTTTCCTGTATTTCATAAAACCGTACCAAACCTTGTCACGTATAAATATAATAACCGTTAAAACGATCTATTTTTTGTTAACTCCCCGTTAAATTTTACCTCCCCGACCGCGAATCGAACCCGGGATCGTTGGCCCAATCAAATAGGAGCTATAACCACTGAGCTAAGCGGTCGGACAAATATTTTACATGTTTAACTCTGTGCGGTCAGCCGAGTCCACGAAAAGCTATTTTAACTAATTATTTTATTTGTTTTATAACAATTTTTGATTTTAACTCGCTACAGTTTTAATTAAATAATTTGAGGTTATATGGAGGTCTGGTTCAAAAATACCAACGTTCGAGGTATTTGTGTTCACGTTTAACTGTGCAAGTCAAAATGAAATATCATACCAACAACAGTTATTTTTTTTTTACTTTGAAAAAAAGACCGCGACTAATAATTCGAAAAGCAAGTTGACGTAAAAAAGATTATGCTATAATTTTTTTTAACCTCAATGTACTGCGTTAAGAAGTATAAATACTTTGATGGACGCCTGGCTAGTAGAACTCATTTCGTTTTAATGCACATGACTTAAGGTTGTGTAAACATAAATTTGAAGAAAGTTTCTATTTTACTCGTGTAAGTTACACAGTCACTACACATTTGTAAGATAATAATAATAATAATAATAATAATAATAATAATTTTGTCGTAAAGTTCTGTTCGTTAAAATCTGAATATTGGAACATAAATCAAACTCATTTTGTAGTTTGAATCCTCTTAGCCACATAACTATGAGTTTATATTTTGTTGTATAATAACTCTCAAGATGCTGACAGTTAAAAGCATACAATCCTCCGGACAATACACGAATGCATGTGGCAACAGTAGCGTCCACAAACATGAGAAGTTTCTCGTTATTTACGCATTTATTTGTACGTAAAAGTAAAAATACCAAATACGGTAAAATAAGGAAGATAATACAAGCTAAGAGAAGAAAAAAAAACGAACCGCTACTACCAGGTTGTCCACACACTGTCGCGATAGAACAGATGCGGCGCGGCGAGCGATACAGCCAAGGTGTTCGTACCGCGCACGAGCAAAACGTCGAATAGCCACACAACTGGCCGAAGTGATTTGAGGAAGCTACATTGTTTCTCCTGCATCCCTGCAATCCGCCAACCGCGTCGAAGAGAAGAGAAGCGGTGCGCATCCGACACTCCCTTCCTGACTATTCGCTCGGCACACACATCTATAATCCTCGCTTCGCTTATCCTGCAGTCCTCCAGTGAGGTGAAGAAGCGTGGCGCTAGTAGTAGGTAGACACGTCACAGGGAAGGGAAATGTACTGCGCCTGACATCAGTTCATGGCACACGGTCAGTGGAAACGTAGCGGCGAAAAACGAGCCAGCTGCCTGTGCCACAGTATTATAGCCGGTACTGTGGTGCGCCACACCAGTCGCGCGCGGTCACCAAGGGCAATACAGCGGTAGTTCGCATTTTTCCCGCAGGACTAGTTGACGTGGTCGAGTAGTACGTGGAACTTTTCCCAGTAACATTAGCATGTTAAGAGAAAGTTAGTGTCCTATAAAGTCAGTCTCTTACCACTGAATGGAACTTGATCATTTACTGTCTGGTCACAGTGGTACAATGGTTAGTGTGTCTGCCTAACAATCGTAATGTAGTGGGTTTGAATCTCTGTTAAATTAGAGAAACTTTCCAGGTTACTTTTATGTTACTTCAAGTTTTCGAGAAAATATACTATACCAAAGAAGAAAATTTGGAGAAAGTGGAGTGCCAATACTTTAAAAGAAAGTTCTTTTTTGTGAAGAAAACCGATTGACCGCAAATTTTCAGAGGATTTTGTTATAAAGCAAGCCTGAGTGTACGTGGATTTACGAAGACTTCTGTGCAATACTTGTTACCTATTTTTTTGGTATATTCGCTGAATTTTTTTTCTAACGGCGTATTGACTGTTTGTGGAGAGACTACAGACACGTAAGCATGTAAGATTTTGGGAGAGCAACTGTTCTTTGTAACTAAACTTGAATTAAACTGTCTGTCAACATGGTCCAATACTGTGTCGCTCCTCACTACGAAAAGAAGGCAAATACGAAATGGATAACCATTCATTTAGTGTCAGAGTACTAATTTATATTTTTAATTGGACTACAGAAAATACTCTGTGATGACCAGCATAGCAAGAATATTTGTGGCAGAATAGGTGTTGCTCGGTTATTTTTGTCAAAAATTAACGCCTATTTAGCTCGTTGAATAAAAACTATTGAATACATGCTGTTCCTATCTTTTTCACTTATGCTTATAGACAAAGAAAAGGAAAATATATATGGTAACTGCTGTAAAATTACCACGTTCCGTAACCAAACAACAACCTTCAAAAACCTCAATCGTAAGTTAAAAATAGAACGAATTTTTTTTTAATAAAACGTGAACTACTGGAAAAAAATTGTTGAAGCCAGTCTTATTTACTATTTCAACATGAAGGTTAGTGGAAATATAATTTGTGACGAAATATTTTTCAAGACAAGTAAGCTTTACAACAACTGGCAGTAAATTCGTCTTTGAAGTGGAATTGTGTAGCTCTAGTCGATTCCATTAACATATAAAGTGTGTTTGCAAGCAATGATTGGAATTTGTGTTTCACAAAGAATGTACTTTTTGTGAAACATAAATTCAAAACGAATACGAAGAAGTCTGTTCTCAAGATTTTATTTATATTCTGTTT
Organism: Medauroidea extradentata; assembly: GCA_003012365.1. NCBI lineage: Eukaryota > Metazoa > Arthropoda > Insecta > Phasmatodea > Phasmatidae > Medauroidea > Medauroidea extradentata. The sequence continues at coordinate 33,384 of PNEQ01114729.1, read as the reverse complement.
TACTAAAAAAAATTGCTTACTGCCTTTCATTATTGAAAATACACGCTCGTTCAGATCGTATACTAAAAAGATTCGTAAATTCAACTTTTTTTAAAAATTTAAAATGCTACCTTACGGACTACCACACACAGGCGAAATATCCTTGAATTATGATTTATATTTAAATTTTGCTTATGTTATACAGGATTATAAGTTTTACATGCTATGGTTTATATACATGTACAATCCAAATTAGAACCAATGGTATTACAACAGAATCAATAAGTTGCAGGTATTTTATTGACGAATCTGTTGTTTAGTCAATAGCTCATTATAAGTTCTAATATTCAATCTGAAATTTGAAAACTGCAGTTTAATTTTGAAAGAACTATGTCATACAGTAACTATCAACAATATCGCGTGAGATTATTCTTCATGTAATAAATAAGGAGTGTGCCACTACTTCCGAAGCAAGAATTGCGTGTTATATGTTTTGGTAAGTTAAACTAAATGTACAGATTATCTTTAGTAGGCTAAAGTACATGTTTTTGTTCTTCAGTTTTTGTGGATAGTTATGGTTTAGTCAAATTCTGTTTCGCTCTGTTGCTCTTCATAAAGTTACACTGCTTTAAAAAAATTTCTTTATTGCAAGCCCTTTAATATTTAAAAAAACTATGTACGAAACTAACATACGTAAGTCAACAACAAATATTAATTACACTAACAGCAATACCATGAATTAAGTGTTAAACGAGATCTAGGTTATAGGGTCGGCGGGTCGTCGAATCGATCCTTTATTTAAAAAAAATTATTTATTTACTTTTAAATTGTGATGCATGCTTGTCTTCACCTTAGGAAATAATGTGTTTAAAGGCACAGTTTCATGTTATTCATTAAAACTACGCAATTCTTTAATACTGGGCTATAATTTTTTTTCAGTACATAATATTATCTCACTAAATCAGCGAGTTTATTTCAGTTCTGAATTTTGTAGTTTTCGACAGATTTTTGCCCTTTTCTCTATTAATGATCCCAAAAAAAGTGAGAAATAGTTTGAGTGAACCATCAAAAAATTGTTTTGCCCTACAAATAATTCTACTAAAGCAAGCTGGACGTTTGTAAAATAAAAGTTAAAACTTTTGCCGGGCGCGGAGTCTTGGCTCACTCCCTCGCGTTTCTTCACAACAATCTGTGTGTTCAGTCTTCGTGCCAGCACATATTTCAAATCGCGAGCAAATGTAGGCATGGATGTCGTCGCAGCCCTTCAGCCATTAAGTCGGTCTACAGTCTGGGCACGAACTTCAAACTCCCCGAACGTCTGGGACCGCAACACGCCCGCGATAGTCAAAGGATGCTGTTGTGCTGCAAGGAATGCAAAATGTAATACATTGCTGTAATTTATCACCGCTGTTTTACATGAAACTCGCCTCAAGAAATGTTCGGATTACTTCGCGTGGAGCAGTATTCCAAGAAGTCCCGCAATGTTTGTTTATGTTGGCGTAGTTAAATGGCAACTGGCTAACATCTTCCGATATCGTTTGGTTTATACAATTAAGATGGTATTGGAAAGCTATGTACTAGGCGAGACATGTGTTTAGTTCAAAATCTAAAATCGTGTTATGAATTTCATATTTGGCTAGTATATAAGTGTGTGTATGTGTGTGTATATATATATATATGGCTAGTATATAAGTGTGTGTATATATATATATACGTATGTCTCTGTGTGTATATACAAATATACATATATACATACATCAAGTGAAACTTTAATGTTACATAAAATTACATAGTAAAATATTCATTGCTTAACAATAAACTACAAAAGTGTATGTCTGGAACATTTATGTTGCCGTTTAGATGTTCGTTATACAAAAATCATGCATCGGGCTAAGAAGCCTCACGAGTATTTTACGTAAGATTAAAAAATATTCAAATTATTAATATACTGTTATATATACGTTACTTGTCTCTTTTTATCTGGATTATATAAATGATTCTTAAATCCATTTAGTTAAATTGCCAGTGTTTTTCTTTAATGCGTATAACATGTGTACGACCACTCTATTGGGATTTATTGATAGAAAGTAATATGATTTTTACTTCATGAGCTTTTGTAATGTCGTTAACATTTAGCGTATATAAATTTCCTGAAATTCTTACACGCCTAATAAAATTTACTATAGTACTTCTAATGAGCAGATGTAAAAAATTATATTTCGCTATACTGTTTGAAGTATTTAAAAATAATTATTTACGTACACTTTGATTCTGCGATGAATATTATTATCTATTATATTAACTATCGTAATTATCTAATACGCAGCGGTTTACAGTTGCAAAGCTTTCAGAATTGCCAGTGTAGTATATTTTATTTTCAATAATTGAGCCAAGTAAAATTTTCCCAAGTATGAAATCTTTTAGGTTTCAAAACTTTGCGGACTTGAACATTTAATTAATAACGTCTGCCAATCCTGCTCTGACTATTTTTGGTTTAGTGCTTCTTTCTTAATTAATGGGATGGCCTCGGGCTAATCTTTTACGGCAAAAAACCGATACCAAATTACAGAACTGTACGAAATCGGGTGAAGGTAGAGGCGAGGTTTTGTTCCTTGAAATATCTTCAGAAGAAATTTCTACACAGTATGAAGCCGCATTTAAAATTGTTTTGGAGGAAACTATGCAGCCTTAATGTTTCAGATAACTTGAGTATGTCGGGGAAATTGTGGTTTATTAACGAAATAATTATCTCTAATACATATCTTGCAAGGGTGCATTGAAAATATCATAAAACAATGGCATTTGTTATAGCAAAAACAAACATATTTAGTTACAAAGGTACAAACGCTTACATGTCACACATAAACTTGCATCTTCACAAAAATGTCACAGACTACAGCGAAGCCTCTCTTCCATCTATTCACAAGCTGGTAAATAATATTTCTAAATAATGGTAGCTCTCGTACGTTAATAGATTCCTTGAAGACGCTTCTACACACCCACTGGTCTTTAACGACCCAACTTTATATGAAATTGTTTCTTAATAAGTACATAGTTGGAGGAATCGTCATTAAGATTTCATTTTAAAACCTCCGTAACTGTTCATATATCTCTAACTCTCAAACTAAAAATCTGTGATTAAACGTGATATAATTAAATATATATGTAATGAATTTTAAGTTATTTAATAACCATATTTTCACATGAGATAAATTTAATACATAATTTATACTCACAGAAATAACAACAGTAATAGCATGACAAATATTACCTATTTCAAATGGTAGTCATTATACGACTCATGCATAGACAGTTATGAATTTAAAATTTTTCAGTCGTTTAGAAAATTAATAAATTCGAAATGGAAGAGACTCTTATGGTGTAAGAAAGTAAATGCAATAAAATGGTTTTCTCGACGTCCATGATGCCGCTCCGTCATTGGTTCTAGAAACAGTCGACAGCATACGTAAGTTACTACACTTAAATTTTAACAATGCCAGAAAAACCAATATTTACAAGCTCACATATGGCCAATTTCGCTAGCTATATAGTACTAAGAAACTTCCATTCTGTACTTCAAAAGTTTACCAAGAAATTACAGTATAAATGACAAACAGAATTGAGTTAATTTTTGGAAACTGTAGGCCTTCATTATGTCTCAGGATATTCAGTTCCTTTTAATTCATTTTACCACATGTGTTCTAGGAAGTAGTTGTATGAGACAAGAAAACATTTACTTCTAAACATGACTAGAATTACGAACTTTGTTAGACGTTCGCCATTTCGAAGGAATTTTACAATGTCGCTGGAAGCCACCAGAGCGTTAGACGCGTAAAATTTTATTTCTTTTTACATCTGTGCCTAACACTGTCCACCTTTTACACATCAGATAAAGTGCCATTTTCCCGAATAAAAAAAAAGTTACGTCCCATAGTTTTTGCATAATCACTCATCAAAGTTTCAAAATGGCCATTGAAGTGTAGCTTAAAAAAAAAAAATTCACTAATATAATCAAAATTTCAGTAACTGAAAGGCAGTGTAACAATGCATTTTTTTTACTTGTCTGACAAAAGATTGTTTTGAAAACTTCAGCAGTAACCAAAAGTCTAATTTATGCACAAATTTGCTCATTTTCAAAAAAATTTTAAAATACAAAAATGTATCCCTTTGAATTTCCAAAAGCGTCTTGAAGTAGCCCATATCATTTAGTATCAATATGAATTATCTTCTTTCTGCAAGTAAATAACTTTTTATTTTGGCTACGCCGCGGCGTGCCGCAACAGCCGTGTTGCGACTTTGATAAGTGATAATGATAAAACTGTGAGACCTAAATTTATTTTTATTTGGGAAAATGACATTTAATCTGATGTTTATAAGTTTAACAGTGCATGGCATTAATATAAAATAATGCATTTTTACGGGTCCAACGTCTTTCTTACACATGACACATGCACGTGAAAAATTCCCTCAATTACAATAGTTTTCGTACGAGCCCACGTCAAAGTAGAGATTTGAGTTTTCGCTACTCACTCAAAGTAAAAACTTTTCCTAAGTTACGAATGAAATAATTTAGAGTGAAAGTAGATTTATTAAGCTACAGAATGACACCTTTGTAATTTTAAGTGAACATAGTTTGTGTAAAAAAAATCTTGAATGTCACCAAATATTTGCATATCTGTGAGTATCTATATAAAAAATTACGTGTGACAACAAAGGTGTATAATTATGTTGTTTTGAAACTATTTCATTTTGTTAAATATAAAACTATTTAATTTTGTTAAATATGGTGACTATGATATTGTTGTGAACTTTATAATGTTTGGATAACTGAGCAGTGGGTTATGGTTGACCATCTAAATTTAACCGATCAGATGACCTTGTGTATGAAAGTGAAACCACGGAAGACGTTTGTCGTTTTAAATCTACGACGCGGTAAACAAACATGTTTCTACTTGGGGATCAACAAGTTATGTGAAGAATTTCTCAGCCCTAGAAGGAATGTGAAGAATGAATGTTCTGAACCGTGAAAGAAGACGGACATGCGTCGATATGTTCCATGACGAGGCCTTGGAATCTGTTCCGGCTTCGAGGATATAATCGTCCCAGAATATCCAGAGGATGTGGCGGGATCTGAACTGCCATAGTAGAGACAGTTCCTGATCTATTTAGTCGAATTATCAACGTTTTCATAACTTACGTTTCTCAACTTAATAGCGTGCAATTGGACGTAGAGTCCTCATCTACGTAGAAGTTGGCTGAACTCTACGTTTTTTTTTTTTTTTTAGCTTGGAATTTAAATGTCGATCAACTCAGAATAAAATTTAATGACTAGCTTATTCGAAACACTTTTAAGAAAACTCTGAATTTAATTTATGTTCTTCGCTGGTCAAGAGAAGACATGAATTGAAAAACATCAAAGCTTAAACTAATTATTCTCTAGGAGTCATAAATAATTATGAACATAGGTGTCAAATTTAATACAGCCTGATAGAATTGTGACTGTTATTTTGGAACACCGCCGCAAGAAATTATATTAAACTGTATTATATTGCTGTAGAAATTAATTATCCTTACTGAGCCATCCGATGTCACCATAGGCCTACTCCGTATCTTGAAAATTATTGATTTAAGATCGTTCCTAAATGTTTTCATATTAAAATTCTTAATTTAGTTAAACATAAGTGTTACCAAGCAAGCGCTTTCACGTCATAGCAACTATGTGTACATCTGCCCATTATACATTATATAAAGAACCACAACTTCAAAAGAATACAATTTATCACAATATAAACTGAGTAGTACCCGAGTTAAGCTTACAAGTTCCATAAACCTAAAATTTTGAGTTGTATTAATGACACATGCTACACTGCACAGATAGCATAATACGTTTTTTTTTCTGTGCCACTATAAGTAGGACTTCTTAAATAACTAGTCCTGGAAGTTAGAATAGTATATTACTCAACTATTGCGAAGCACTTCAGATGTGTTACTAAAGTCGTGTAGATGATTACGTGCCTCGTGTTAGTATAGTATCTATGACGTATTTTGTAGTTCAGTATTTCGTGTTTAGCACATCGCTACCCTATGGCTAGGGCCCTGAAAAATTCGCGTTTTCTTCCCGACACAAGCTAGAATTCCAGCAACTGCACGTTCGTGTCACTTTCGCAATTGGCCATTGATTTATTTGACACCTCCTGAAAGTCGCTGAGCGAATAACAAAAGTGTAACTAATCACATGCCCATTTGACCGTGGAAGCGAGCAGCTAATGAGCAGCTGCTGTCTGCTTGAGAAAACATACTTTCTTGGAGGCTAGCCTACTGGTCGGTGAACTCGCGAATTTTTCCGGGCTCTACCTATGGCTGGAGACACTGGAAAATCACGGGAATAGCTGAGTATTTGCTAGGCTCCATCATACTGTACATAACACTGAATGTTTCGTATCGACATTGGCTATAGGTACAGACATGAACTTTTCGCGAAAAGAAATTTGCCTCACTTTGTGTCAGTGACTTGCGTGCACGTCTGCAGACTTGCTTCATGGTCAGAGATTGGATGTTTTGACATTCGTGTGTCGTGGGGTTTTACACGCAAATCACAGACGTGTGGTGTTACAGTAACCTTATTGTGATTGGTACAGTCAAATGAGAAACGTCACAGTTCAAAGGCACGCTGCCAATATCTATGAAGCAGAACTGCAGACATGCGCATAAGGTACTGGAACAAAGTGGGGCAAAATTCTTTTCGCGAAATGTTCATGTCTCTAAGTTTATTTGAAGCATTGTTTCTCTCTTTAACAAACCCAGTTAGAACTGTTCAGCTTGAACACACAGCGTGTGTGATTTGCCAGAAAACTGTTCACACGTGTCACGGTTAATATACTACAGTTTATTGGAGACTATCTTAAACATTTTTGCGATTTTCCAGTGTCTCTACCTATGGCTAGAGACATGCACAATTCGCGTTATTATTTGGTAGCAGACTAAACTTCACTTTCCTATACATGACAGAGCATAATCTGCAATTCAACTGGCCACGTACTTGTATGTGTTGTCATTTACGTGTGTTACGTCTTTACAGAGATTAGCCTCTCTACCGTGTAAGCTTTCCCCGCGGCAAGTCACGACAATACCTGCAAGCGGGAGACGTCGAGAGCCTATAGTCACTTGGAGTCTAGTCAGCTGTCAGAAAATAACGCGAATTTTGCGTGTCTCTACCTACGGCATGTTTAACCAAAAATAAAGTTGTTACACCTCTCTACAGCGGCTGTTATTTAGTCCTGTTGACAGGACTTTTTCAGTCGGCGAGTAAACCGAAAATGCCGCACTCGTCGTGGTAATTAAGCTAGGACGTTAATCCCCCACTGCAAACAGGCTTACATAACTGGCAGCAGGCGGGTGTTGAAACTAGCCACTTCCATCCAGAGTGGCGCGTTCCTCCACCTAGATCCAGGGGGGATGACGGAGCCGCGGGCGCGTGTGTCAATTATTCAGCCGCAGGCAGCTTTGAAGTGGTCCGCTCAGCGCGCGTGAAGCACTTTAATGGAGTCTACCACGCGCTCTGATTGCCTATGTGACAGATTTTGTCTGCAGAAATTAGTGGCGAATACACTCCCGCACCGCGAACCTCACCAGACACGACACAGAGTCAACGTTTCAATTGCCACTTTCAGCAAATACTGTAGAGGTGAGGTGAGAGGTCTTAAGGCCTATACACAATTGAATACTTTAGCATTTGACTTTACGTTTTAGACACTTTATGTATTTCGTCAATACACAATACAAATGTAAAGTTAAAGTAACGGCAGTTGAAACAGCTTGGTAATCTGTTTTTTTGAAATGGAAATATTGTTATGTAAATCATTATACATTTACAGTAAAAGCATATCACGTGGATATTAAAATAATAAACCCAATTATTAACATTTTTTCATTTATTGTGATATTTTTCAGAACAAAAGCAACGCCATCTATTGACGCAACTTAAAGTTCATTTACGAATAATTTTCCAATGCTACGTACCAGGTTTTTCGAGTACATTTAAGAAAAACCTGTATTAAAAATTCGACAAAAGAAGCAAAAAATTCAAAATTTCAAAAATAGTATGGTCTCCAAATGCGGGAACGTGGTCGACCCCGTCGGGAATTGAACCGGAATCGCCATGATGGGAGACGAGCGACCTTGGCGCGGACCTTCTAAAATACTTAAGGCGCGGTTCACCTCAGGTTTCAACGTCTTTTTTTATTTTTACATTTGTACCAGATATTTTTTTTCTTATTGTAGACATAAATTGTGACTAAGTCTTCCTCTTAGAAAATAGTTGTATCTCTCATAGTTTTTGCTTAGTGAGTCGTAAACCTCAAAATTTCTACTTTACGGTTTTATGTACGCCACTAAAACCAACTGACATACCAAACCGAAAAAATTCACAATGTATAACAATGCTATAGCCTATGATTTGAACTATATAAAATAAAAAATAAATACATTTTTGTATTTTTAAACAATTTGTAAAATTTTTAAATTTTTCATTTCAAAATTAAAATTTTTTATTAAACACAAAAATATTTTATTGTTTGTTTTTATATATGTTATTTCATAGCCTACAACATTGTTATACACTGTTTGGTAAGTCAGTTGGTTTCAGTGGCGTACATAAAACCGCAAAGTGCAAATGTTGACGTTTACGACTCATTACACAGAAACTATGAGAGTTAAAACAATTTTCGAAGAGGAAGATGTAGTCACAATTTATGTCTAAAACAAGAAAAATAATATACGGTACAAATATAAAAATAAACAACTACGTTGAAAACCGAGATGAACCGCGCCCTTAAGGCGACTGCCTACCTCACGCTTCAAATGCGTTGGAGTGTGTTCGCAAACAGTTTTTTTTCTACGAAACAAATTCCACGTGTGCCCGTTGTGCAAACGTACGAAAAGAAACTTCAGACAAGGTCGAAACCTCATTTTAAAGATACTACGCTCATTAAAAACACGGTTTCTAAGCCCTTCAACAAGGCTAAAACCGGCCTTTTCAAACTGCCTTGTTTCAAAACGTACTAAGCGGATATATGTGAAACTCATATTGCGTGTGCACTGAAATTTGCTACAGACGTTCCACCAATAAAATTGTATGTAAACCGCTTAGTATTCCACAGGCATAGTGAAAACGGTTCGGCGGGAACCTTGCACGCTATTCCAGAGCTTGGCTCGTTGAGGCGATGCGGCATTTTATGCACGTTTCAATGTCGCCTTTATGTCTCCGTCATTTCTGAGCCACTAACGCACAGGTAGACGGCGCCCTTAAGGGGCCACGGTGATTGAGGGGCCAGACCACTCACCTTCTACCTAGGCGGACTAGGTTCAATTCCCGACGTGGTCGGTCCCCGGATTTTCGCATTTCGGAATCGTGCCGGACGACGCCGCCGCTGATCGGTGGGTTTTCTCTGGGATCTCCCGTTCCCTCGACCGTCACCGACGCTGCTCCACACACATCTCATGTCACCCCTCACCAGCGCCCAAGAGCTCGATGTTAAGGGGTATGGAAAGGTACACTGTCGAGCGCGCGACTGGAACACTCGATCGTCACCGGGTGGATATTTTATCAGAAGACGTTTATTTATTTAGCACTATGCGGTAAATGCTTCACATTTTTAGTATACGATTAAACATTCTTTATAGAAAAATAAAGGCTTTAAATCTCAGCACAAATTAAAAACTGTAATTTTTATAACTTTTAATAAGATGGTATCTAGGCATCTATAATAACCTAATTACAACAATACTAGAGTTTTTATTTGAAAATAATTATACTATCGCAATATCATTGAGCGAGATGTTTACGGATGTTCAAATTATTTTCAAATAAAAACGCGAGTATTATTATGTGGTATCAAGCCCTTATATTTCTCAAAACAGTTTTTAATATTTTACTCGAAAGAAATGCATACTACCCATACACTGAGAAAAAATTTTTGCTGGTGCAAACAAAATTTGTTTGAATCAATCGCATCATCTGTTTGTATAGGGGCAAATAAATATTTGTTTGCTCGTACTAAATTACTTTGTTGAGGCAAATAGCTGTAATTTGTTAGCAATACCATCGAATTAATTAGTTATAAAACTATTTCGTTTGAATTATCAAATGCACATGCAATATTTAAAAATCTATATAAAAATATTTTTTTAAACTAAAATTTTTCGGAAAAATTAAGACCTAAATATTTGCAGGTTGAGTCGTTATTAGTTGATAACTTAGCAGGAGTGAATTCCCAAGGTCAAATAAATAAGGAAACAACATACAACATTGGGCCTATTGTGACTATTGACGGAGTTATACGCCCTCAAAGGAGAGGTGGGAAAAGTGTAATTGGACAATAATATCTCAATAATATGCAATTAAGTAACGAAATTTCGTATACAGGCTACTGGTGTAGGGGTAGACAACAGCAAACAATTATGTTACAAAAAGAACATCTCTTCATACTTTAACTAGGGGTTGATATCCCCTTTATGCATACAACTTTGCAACACTTAACTTGAAGTGACCGGACACGACATGTAGGTGATCAGCATGTAAACATTAGTAAAAAAGGTCACAATGCAAAAAATTGCTTATGTCAACAGTTTCGTCTGAAATCACATTTTAAGTTGAGAAGTTCTACTGTAGTTGCCTGGGAGGTAGGCAGCCGGCAACATTGATATGCTTGACGTATCGGTACACTACAAGACTCACATTCTTATTACTAGTTTGTAATTGGTGAAATGTATTACTTGAAAGAATATTAGTTTTCGATAACTTATTAGTGATTTATTTTGAATATGAATAGATGGCGTAGTTCTACAGCAAATGCTCTAAATACGCAAGCATCTCATAAATGCACTAATGTGTACATACCGCAACATAGTAGGATTAGCCTTTATAGAGCGGCATGCATCTTGAATACATCACCAGACTTCTTCTATATTGACCACTTCAGTTGCATTAACAACGCGACCCCATTTAATAAGTCGACTAGGTTAAGTCCAGTGATCTTTATGCGCACCCCACTGGCCTACCATGGCCACTCCGTCGCCCAGGTACAGCAAATTCAAGAATTGCCTTGCTCTGCGACTGCAATGAGACGGTACATTACACACTATTGTACATGTATCACATGTCGACTCTTAGATTCTGTGGTAAATCGTGAAGTAGTTGTAGCAGGTCTTCTTCCAAGAAGTGCCGATATGCAGCTCCAGAAAAACATGCGGGAAGGATGTGGGGTCCTATCCCATCGGTGAGTCCCGCCCAGAAATTCACAGAAAACCGCGATTTAAGTAAGATTCCTCTGTTGCACGTGGACTGATATAAGCCCACACCCACTCGTGTATGTTGAAGTCACCGGGCCTAGTAAAATATGCTTCATCGGTGAGTAGGACTTATCGTTACGCAATCTTATACTTGCCTAATCTGGTTTTGGTACAACTCACAAAACTGCAAACGAGTAGGCCGATCAGAAGGACGCTCCTGCAATGGCTGGGAGTGAAATGCATTCAATCTGTCTTGCCGTAAAATGTACTGTCGATTGTGATTCGTTGAGAGCATTATAAATTCCTCGGGTGCTAGTATATGAATTTGCAACAACATAGTCCAGTACATTTTGCTCGATGTTCAATTGAGGTCGGCCAACAATGCAGTTCCTGTTTTACGCAAACGCTGATGAACTGACGTGAATGAACTGGCATGTGTCAAACATCAGCAGGAAACTCATCAGCATATAGAAGACGCGCTTCGGATGCATTACACAACTATTTACAGTACGCAAGATGAACATCGACTACTCCAGTCGATCATACACACTGTGATTAGTTGCCTGTAGTGTAAACCACAAGCGTATAGTACACGACCGATACAACTAGTCATCTCAGGAGGAAAGTGCGCCTGACCCTGAGTAGAAGACAGGGTTACAGGTGAGAGGATATTCACAGAGTACAGTATAGTCTGTGTTGATGCGACACTACTGAGCTTCAGGCAGCTGTAATAAGGTTTCCACCGCCATAATTAAGGCCGGAAAATTTCGCGGATTCAATGACCCGCATGCTAGAACCCATTGTCCTATGCATATTCAAGCCCCGTCTATTCGTTCATAGTCAGTTGTTCGAATGAGTAGCAGCTAGTGGACAAATGGTCCGGCCTTCAATACGCACTGACAGTGCATTATAATATGCAGGTAATAGAATCCGCAAAATTTTCCGGCCCCTAGTCATAAGTAATCCACATACATTTAAATTCCAGTCCAAGTATATTGATAATGTTCAATTATTGCAATAATTTAAGTGGACCATAACGTCATGGTCAACAGTCAATGTCATTGTAGATAGAAACACACAACTGGACAGTTTAGGATAAATGGGCAAGAAATCGGTAATGGCCATTGTTAAGGAATCCATCCCAGCATTCGCCAGGTGTTTGGACCAATATTTTCTATGTGTGTGTAAGTTGACTAACGCGGTATTTGTCTTTCCCTTTTTCAGTTCTCTAAGTTCTATGGATGTTGTGCTGAAGTGTTTTGTTGTTTTGTTTATGGTTGTGTATGTTAAAAAAAAAGAAGATAGTGTGATATCCAATTAAGGTGTTGTTTTTTTTATATGAGATTTTTTGCAGTGCTTTCTGCTTTTAAGTAACAACACTCTCGACTGAAGAGAGTTTCACAGAACACCTGGAGTTATTTTGGGAAACCATGGAAAACTAAATTCAAGAAGTCTGTAGCCAGGCATTACTTTTTATGTTTGTAATTACGACTTATAGTAATATGTATGTAAATTCTTGTACACAAAATATTAAAGTAGCACGCACACGTCGTTTTTGTAGTCTCTTTTAAGCGACAATGTAATTTTTTTCATGCGTACGTAATTGCTCGAGAAGGTGATTTATCGCGAGAATGTTTCTGCCAGCGTATTCTGCAAATCAGTGTAGCGTCTTGCGTCACGTATTGTTGGCCGGCGGTTAGGCAGCACAGTCTAGTTGTTTACAGACGAATCACAGACGTACAGTAGTAGTGCACCAGAGTTATCATTGGCCAAGTCAAATAGTGATTCGCCAGTAACGAAATAAAACCGTCAGAAATGAATACACTACACTGAAACCCAGAAAACAGTCAACTTGTCCCGCGATAAATCACCTTCTCTAGTAATTGCCTTTGGTTTTGCATTTGTTGAACCAAAAAAATTTAATTGGAAAATTGTATCACAAATATTTGTCCCGTGAAAACTCATGCGGGTTTGCATACCTGTAGACTGCCCTACTACAGATGGTAATGAGGGACAGGGGAACTGGGGTGGGGGTGGGGGTTGACAAAGGCGTCCAGTGCCCCCGGAAGACCGTCGCACGCCGAAAGTGCCTAATGGACCCACAGCGCACGACCGCCCGGCGACACCGACACATCCACCACCACACCCCTCACCAACCTACAACCTAACACTAGGCCATCGGCCTGCGCACACTACCGGGACACTGCCCACAAAGGAATCTACAAGCACTGCTGTGACAACCACCTCTGCAGGCTTACAAGAACAGTGAATTATAAAAAAATACTCTACCTGAGAGACAGTAAGAGAACTCTCTAGATGTCCACGGTCCTCAAAGTATAGAAATTACTTCCCGAATACTGAAAACTCTTTAAAATTATAAACCAAAATAACTTTACTACCTATTTTGAGTACGGATGAGAAGAAAAAAAAATAATGCCCGAAATTTACCGTCGCGACAATATACGTTAATCGAGAAGACATTTTACTCAGAAAGTCGTCAAAAACTACTGTCTAGGATCGCTGTTTTTTGAATTTTGCACATTGGTTTCGAGAAACCTACATTTATGAACTGTAGCTTTTAGCGCAGGGTTATATACCATTCACTCTAAATAATTTATGGTACGTAGGTAATTCATACCTGCTTTCTTGTTTTACAGGTTGCTTCATAACTCTGTTACGAATTCACACGATAAGACGCGTGCCCACTCGATTGTATTTTTAAGCAGATATACCAAATCACGAGGTTATCTTAGATAGGGAAATATTTCAGGTTGAGGCGGTCAAAAAAGTAACCTAAGTAGAGTTATTAAGCGTTAAATAAGGCACAAAACACTGAACTGCTTGGGTACTTTTAGTCATTTACCTGGTCAATCGATGAAACTTGGTCACATGACTAAGCAAACCGACCTAACCCTAGCAATGATGCTTAAAGTTCGCTTGGAATAAAGTGAGCACTAAAGACCAAACCTTTACAAAATCACTAGCTGTTACCGCATATAACTCTACATTAACTGCAGTTTCCTTAGTGTTTGTATGGTCGGCAGGGAATTGCCGTCTACATAGTTCCGTATATTTTCCTATTTAAATGCAACAATACTGAAATAAAACCAACTGAATTTGACACACTAGTATTTTAATATAATAAATAAAATTTTTTTAATCAAACTATATAGGTTCCTCCCGACTGAACAATTTATCTTTCACGCGCATGCATTAAGGGACGTGTCCAGAAAGGTTAGTTAGACGTTACCCGTCGTTAACCGTTACGCGCGGAAAGATACGAATTGGCTAAAATAGAAATTTTGCAGGGCTGTTTTGAGTGCTCACTTTATACAGAACCGCCTACAGAGGTGATGGTTTATTCCGGGAAAACTTGACTGTTTGCTGGATTTGAACACACGTTCAGCGCTTATTAGAAGATTGCTGGCGTTAGCTTGTACGTGGAGTTATTATTTGTCTGCAGACAGCTATGTTGTGCCAGAAGTATATCACCGAATCACATCGTTGCAAGAAACTGCAACGTTATCACGGGTATGTTGGCACAAAACATTTTCGAGATATGCCGTCATCTCTAATGATGCTGTTTCAGGAACGCGATTTTGTTACAGGTTGGCCAGTTACCTCAACGGTTTTCACCTACTATTCCCGCGAATTAATACGGCGGTCTGAAGCGCACTTTGACGCTGAAACTACGTGGACTGGCCTGATTCTCTTTGGTGGCTGAATTCTCGACATAACCGGGCAAACGGTAAGCCCCAAAAGCTCTGTAAGGTATCTCTCTATTGGTATTCCATAAACCGAAACTGTGCTTGCATAGTTTATCCGGCCGTCTCATGTCAGTCTCTGAGATTGCCGCCAAGTTCTTTGATATGAACCTTCTGACACGTCAGATTAGAGTCGTGATCCATCATTTCTACTGCTTTTACGATAGTAATTTTTTTAAAACCCTAAACGAAAGAAGATATCGAAAAACTGTTGCACTGTTTTGTTAACAAATGGTGTTTACTATAAAATAATTTTTTTAAAGACAAAATACACAATGGTTTCAGCTAATTATACAATTTTGGAAATTTACACTAACGAACTAATTAACAAATTATGTATTTTTTTATCTAGAAAAAATCAGACTTCATAGTAAAAACCACGTTTTAACAAAACTGCGCAACAGCTTCTCGATATCTTCTCTCCCTTAGGAATAAAATAATAGTTATCGTGAAAGCAGAATAAATGGTGGATCATATTCGTGGCCTTACGAGGGTGTCAGGCATATAACATAGATCTGTAAGAATCCAAATAGTGTAGTAAAATAGTCAGGTTATTGAAGAGTAAGCAGTTTTTGGATGTTATGTAGTAAATATATCCCTGGAGTGAGGCGTTTCTAAACACATATCCGTAAAACTATAATTTTCTCAGTATCCCACGCTCCGTCATTCCGACCTTTAGCCATACTCGCCTCACATTATCAGCACTAAGAACCTCGCTATTAAGCACTCACAAAAAAACTTCACGCCAAAATTTTGTAAAATTATTTGAAGCACAAGATATTTAGCGAAATGTATGCGTAGTTATATAATTGTATTTACTGTATTTTACCGAGGCATTAAAAATTGGAAATATGTTTGTGCTTTTTCCGTCGACCACCGCACTTTGTGAACGACTAATTATGAAGCAAAAATATTACCGTTAAAATTATCAAAAATCGCATACATTTGTTAAAACAGCCACAGTAACAGAAACAACAAGGCTGTTATTATCAATGGTTTAGTTTTTATTAGACAGAAAATTTTTTTGTAACATACCGATGAAGCATTAGCATTTATTTACATTTCCCCCCCCCCAAAAAAAAACAACATGGGCCAATTGGTCATAAATTACTTAACCTAACATACTTGCGTAGTATGTCGTAGAGGTAAAAATAAACTCTCCTGATTTATACAGAATCAATATAAGATGCCAAAATAAAATTATAGGTTTAAATTGCTTCGTAGGAATCGTAATTATTTTAATTTTAAGGTACGCTGTTAGTTCAGAAATTAATTATACGAAAACATTCCACGTTTTGTAACTTCATTCTTTAAACTTAAAATATTTATTATTAAATACGATAAACTTTTTTTAATTTCTAACTTTTTTTAATTTCAAACTTTTTTGCTTAATGCGATTGACATTTAATATGACATGTTTGTTATTATTTATATACTCAGTCTCAGTGAAGCACAACTTAAAATTACCTTCTTAAAGCGAAACTAATTAGGTATCCAAAAGTTTGTAGTAATTGTGCATTAAAAATAGTGTCGGTGTTTAAGAAATATATGTTTTTTTCTTTAACTGAATCATACAACTCTTTGTATAACGTAATTACTCGTAATTTTTAAGTATATTTCCAATGTTTTCATGTTTGGACGACGAGTTTCCAGATTATAACTAACGGTAGCCATTATAAATACGTTCCGCAGGCCAGTTCCTGGTCAGAGCACCGGCATCAAAGTGAATGTACTAGCAACTACGGTCAGATAAGCATTATATGACTGGTTAACAAATAGTCATACTTAAACATGAACATCCGTTGCCTTGTTCTGCTACAATTAGCCGCGAATCAACAAATGTCGTTTTACATATATTATAATTTAATATAACTCGCAAATGTTTAAAATATTTTAAGAAACCCCGACTCACAGGATACTAAATTTCAAATCGTTCAGACCAGTAGAATTGCTCACATTCACTCAAAAATAAACTATAAAATAGATGATTATCTTTATATGGCTGAAAAGATTTCCTTGAATCATTGCTAAGAACCATTTCGATCACGTCAGCTTAAAAAAAAAAAAACGCATCAAAATCGGTCCATTCGTTTAGGAGCTACGATGCCATAGACAGATACACACACAGACACGTCAAACTTATAACACCCCTCTTTTTGCGTCGGGGGTTAAAAACAATACTCAATTACCATAATATTAAACATATTTCTTTGTATTCTGTTTTTCTATAAATGTTTTAAAGAAACTAGTTTACGTTTCTAGCAACTTCATAATTAAAAATACAACAATCGAGTAGAAGGCATTTTTTTTCTTTCCGTTGTCCTTTACGCTGCTTTTCACTGTCGTTTAAATTATCATCGAGAGATAGAGTCTAGTTTTGTGTCTGGTAAAAGTATGTATATTTTTCTTTGCAAGAGGACAAAGCTACGAGCGGTTCTGCTCGCATTTATGTATATTTTTTCCTTGCTAGTGTTGCGAGCATTTTTGTCCAAGAAAGTATTCCACAGGCGGTTACAAAACTTCACGTTGTGAAGAAGGGAGATATTCTAGTACGTCACTAAGTTTCGTAGATCATCAGAGGTTAGCCAGGTTGTGATAAACGCCTGTAAGGGTTTTGATATATACAAATTTTATACATAATATCTATTTTACTAAACGCATCATCCGTAGCGCATTATTTTACATGTTATTTTAATCAAAATACATACTGTATACGCTTCGTGCTTGTTTCTTCTATATTTTAAACTCATAGCATTCAGATTAATTTCCTTGTTGATTCGGTTAAGTCTTGCGGCACTGACTTTTGAAAAAAGAATTTTTCATGGACTTGTTTCACAGCTTTATGTGCTCGTCTGCATCTCTGCTTAGCGGTCAGGGAGTGGATGATTTTATCTTTCATCGTCTCAGGGTTCTAATCACTTACGTAATGCAACACAGTAATCTCCTTCCGACTGGCTCAGTCAAATGAGTGATGCCTCAACACAAATACACTCTGGCAGTTGCCAATAATCATGCCGCAGAGCTGCAGATGCCCACGTAAAGGTACGCGCGCACTACGGCGTCACGGCAAGGACGGACGGCCGTCACAGTAAAATACAAAAATGTTTAATGTGTAGAGCAACAGAAGTGCGCGCACCACGGCGGGACGGCCGGGAACGGACAATCGGCAGCTTCGGCCGTCCGACAGGAAGTTCGAGCGAGGGGATTAAAAGACATTGCGGTGTGTGCCGTGCTAAGGTTAATTCTACTACAGGTTAGAAAGAAAATACGTTTTCTTATGGGAGAACTTGGCACAGGGAAAATTTCTGCCACTAGTTTCGCTTCGATCGCTAAGAGACCAGATAAATACGAAACCGTAGTAAAATTAAATTTAAATAAACTTGGAAATTATATTTGTCATTTAATTTAATTTTAAAGTGAAAAGAAACAAATTTTGCGTTTTAAATTATCAATTTCATAAATCTTAAAATTCAGGAAAGCTCTGTGATTGGTCAGTTTGGTGCATTAGCGATACCAGCGCTCAAGTGGCAGAAATTTTCCCTGTGCCAAACTTATAACATTGATCTTTCTAACCTGTAGTAGAATTAACCTTAGCCGTGCCGCCCGTCCCACTGCAGTGGCTCACGAGGCATTGTCCAAAAATTCGTGCCGTCCGTACCGTCCGTCTGTCCGTCCTTGCCGTCACGCCGTAGTGCGCGCGTACCTTTAGACATTACAACATGTTACTGCAACATTCTTTGCACCATAAATAAGTGACTATAGTTATGCCTGCTTCCTTTACTTCGCGTCAAATGGCAACTTTCGTCTGCTAAGAGCCGCTTACAATGTCCGAGAGAAAACGTGGCCAGGAGTATAGCGAGAAGATACTCTCGTGACTTTTTGGAAGCGAGTCAAGTTAAGAGCGTGCAAGTGCGATAAAGTCATAGTTTAATATTTATATGAAATAGTGTTAGTTTTGTAGACGATACTTGTGAGTGCAGTTTCCTCTTACGAAGCTATTTTAGCTGGCGTAGTTTTCTCATAACGGTGAGACAAAGACAAAATTCGCATGTCACGCTGCCATGCAACTGGTGAAAACCAATTGACTTAAGTACGTGAAATAACATACTATGGCCTACGTAATAAAACATTTGAATGCCTTTCGCGAACTGTTTTTGTATTTTAAAAAATTGCTGAATTTGCAACTTTTTCTATACTTTGGCGATATTTTTTTATTCAAAATGTTACGTTGTGGGTTTTTAATACGTCTTACTGCATAGCTCATAGGATGTACGTTCACAGTGAATTATTTTGTTTAAGTTGGCTTTCACTTTTTGCATAGCAGCGTAGCAAGCAAATTTTGACTTTGACATCCCGTTATGAGAAAACTATGTGAGCTAAAATTGTTCCGTAAGAGCAAAATGTACTCAAACGTATCATTTACAAAACTGACAGTGTTTCATAAATATATAAAATTATAAATGTATCGCACTTGAACACTCTTAAATCTGTTTTTTTTTTTCGCCTGGGGCTGAAATTTTGTCCTACTCACCCTACGCTCGTTAGTTTTTATAATATTGCCGCAAGGACTTCTCAGATATAACGGTTGACAGGACTTACGTTTATTTAAATAGTTAAATCGCATTGACGTCTTGGTTAACTTAAGTTATATTCAGCGAATAGATACAAATTGACTGAGAATTTTGACTAAGCAAGGCTTTAAAAATACTCAAATTATCGCGAATTCCATATGCAGTAGTTGCATAAATTTAATCTTCACAGCCACCAGCTAACTCCTGATTTGTATTTCATTAACTTAAGAAATAATTTTACCCACTCAGACTTAATTTGGCCGTTTGGTAACCGCTTTTTAACCAAAATCTCCAGTGAAATAAACAGAATTTTTTACGATTTATATGCGTGTGTGTATGTGTATGTATATATATATATATATATATATATATATATATATATATATATATATATATATACATACACGTACACACAGAGTGGCCATAAACAAGCGAGGCGTATCTTGTCATTCCTGGGCTAAAAAGGAAACGAAAACACTTTCTTCGTGCAGTGTTGCCACATTGTGCACGTAAAATATCCTACAACATTTTGCCACTTACATTTTCGTCTCTAATTACTCCCAGAATTCACGTTGTGTGCTTATTATGCGTTTTTCTGAACACCCTGTGTACATACATCGTTAAGTTGCTGCGCTCACTAATAAGTCTTGTTTTAAATTACGTGTTTTGGTAATGAATGCAACGATAATTTGGTAACATTTGATTACCGAGCATTGTCATGAGAACGCATACGAGAGGGCTTTTTTTTTGCGAAGTGGTTAGGCTCGCAAATTAAAATTGTTTCGTATTTTTTGTCGTATTTCTAGTGTAGCGTTGATTGAACGGGCCTGCGAGTAAATTATTTCGTATCAGTGGCAGCTAGATTTAATTTCAGTTAGGAAAATGTACAATTATTGCCACATATAAGGTACGTGTTTATTAAACTGAGTTAGGCTGAATAAAAAGCCGTCTATATTTATCCGGAAAATTTTATTTATTTCAAATCTGGCTTCTCTTTTATTTGGTCGATTTCCAGGGGGAAAATATGAAGCTGTAAACAGGAGTAAGTGAACCGAGTTTATTTATCAACGAATCTATTTAGTGCAAAACACAGTTTTTTACTCAAGTGATATCCTTTCTATTTGGAACTCTGAGTTACGGGTGAGACCTATAAAAATTCGTCAAGGATATTATTTTTGAGATTACCTGTAATTTGGTTAAAGTAGCAGTGATTATGTTTTTTGATACCTTCCTTTAAAACTATTAAAGTTGTTGGTCAACATAAGCATGGGTACAGTGAGAATATCTAGGCAGATATGATGTATAATATTCTGCTTTTAATTGTAGAAAATTCTACAGGAACAAACGTATTTCAAGGATAATAAATGCTATAGTGATTGCTTACGTTTTCTTTAAATAGCGAAGATATAGAAACTAGCTACCTATAAACACTACTTCCAAAAGAACACGTTCAGCAATGGAAGTTTCATCTTTACGTGCCATTATGCTATTTGTCCACATCGCATACATATGTTTTACTGAATTCTACAACGTTCATTGTTGGCCGATATTCAGCAAATATAGTATCTAGGTAACTTCATTTCAATCAAATATCTTAAAGTAATCGTTCCAAGTCCATCAGTAGAACTCTTCTATTATAACAGACAGACAAAATTGTTGGCACACCTGTAGAGTTCATGCTGGATGTTGGTGACAGTGACACTATATCCTTGGAAGTTTCAACTTCAGAACCAAAGACACTTTTAACGAAGGCTAGTCCGAGTAAGACTAGGAAATTTTTTTCATTTTTAAGGCTGTAAATAATAAAAAGTTTCTAGAACCTAGAAGTAAATATTTATTGACTGGAAAAGAAAGTACAAAGAATATACTTGTCTTAGAATATTTTGCTTCACACGACACGAAGGTTAATTTGGAACTACATTTTCCCTTCAATATCACTGGGAGTTCTACATCCTACGATTGATTTACAAGAAAGAAAATATTCAGTGGGTGTAATTTTATCTCGAGGTTGACTTCGGAAGCACACCAGTGACAGATGTTCTACACCATATATGTCAGGACCAAGTGCGTTAATATTTGCACGGTAGCAACTCACAAAAATAATTTGAAAATGTTTTAGATTTGTCCGTATAGTAATAGATCTACCTTACTTCGTGTTACTTTGGCTTCTATCTTTAGTAAAAGAAATATGTTAAACATTTTAATTGTATCATTTGTCACATACTGCCGAAACTACATAAGTATGCTGTCTGTTGATGACCTAGTGAGCTCAGAGCATAGATCCTTCCTAATATTGTGAAGCCCGCAAAGTAGTTTATCGATATCATGATAGGTTGTCGGTTTACTCTATATTCACTCTACGGAAATATGTAAACATATATTAGATCTCATTATTTATGAGCTGTTTGAAAACAAACGTAAAATAATCAGTATTTTAAGAGCACTGAATGCATTTTTCTTTTCAGATGAGAGAAAATTTAAGTGTACATTTACTTTACAAATATTTTATTTATTCGTATAGAATTAGTAAAATATAAATATACAATTAACTTACAATATTTAATTAGAAATATATTTTCATCTACCTGTAAAGTTATAAACTCTGCATTACTTGTATAATATCCTGAATTATAGAAATGAATTTTATTTGATTATAAATAAACTCTTCAAGTGTAAGACAAAATGAAATTAATTATGTTACAACAACCTTATAATACTGAGTCCTAAATTAACGCAGTTCATCCTGACGCACCTGGTGTATGCATCATGCACAGCCTACAGCATCAACATAAGCATAGCGAACTCATGAAAGTAGCGGGCGAGTGATGCGACGGTTGCCGCAAGGCCTCGACATGTGTTGCGGGTTGTATGAGCGAGCCTGGGCAGGCGTAGCCAGGGGTGGTGGCGCAGCACCATCGGAAATTTGATTACAGCCAAGCTGGAGGAGTGCCTGGCTTGCACCAGGGCGCCCCACTGCCTGCATACAAATGGCAGAGGCTCCGGGGATAAGGCTCGGGCCCAGGCCTGTGGCAGGGGCGAGAGGCCGTTAAAGGGAAGATCTGGGACGGAGGATCTAAGTCCTCTTCGATCCTCGTGTCGCCCGCGCCTTCCAATACCCTTACCGCAGCTTGTTGCGAGTAATGGGATCAGGCTCAGCACTGACTACGCTTTCCTTTACGTCTGTCTTCCTTGAAACGGAGATATTGCGTGGTGTAATGCCGCATTAATAGTTACCTCACCGGCCAACATTCTAAGCTGAATCCTCTGTGTTGTAGTATGCAGGCCCTTTTATTTCTTAAGTGAAACTTTTCTAATATGCTTATCTCAATAGAAAAACACCCTTTCAACCGTGATACAATGGTTTTGAAAATACGGCAGAAATGTAAAAAAAAAAAAAAAAAAAATGTTTTCGGTCCCTTAAAAAAGGGCTGTTTCAGA
>PNEQ01114729.1:0-10243 GCA_003012365.1 Medauroidea extradentata | reverse complement strand
TAGAAAAAAATCACCAAAAAACAGCACGTTAATATAGTGCTCCGTGCAGTAGAGCGATAATATTCTTGACGGCATTCGGCCAAATCGTACGCTACCATTGCCTACAGCAGGTTAAGACATGTAAGACGGGTATGTATTTAATTCAATAATTTCATCCAAGTGACTGTTGTATAATAAATACGCCCTAAGTTCTGTTCGTTGGCTCGGAATACTCTATCTCTGGACAGAAAACCAAGTGTCGTACCATTAAGTACACTTAGATGTTGCGCGTCGTCTGGATTCGTAACGGAAATTTCCTATTTCGTGAAATTTTTTTCAATAACAGGTTTCTGTTCAGTACTTTGTGACATTATACTTAATTGCATATAACGTTGCGCAGAAAAGGTGAGAGGATAACTTAATAATTAAATACAGATATCGCATTTTGTGTTATTATTATTTTATTTCATTAAATTTGTTCATTCTGATAGGTCGCTTATTTTTTAACGTCTCGAAGTCAGTTTCAGGAGAGAGAATTTCAATCGTAGTTAAATTTAAAATATGAAAGCTATGTGCACTTTTGTCTGCTTATGATTGTCTTATTTGATGGGTTTATACGGTTTAATTATTTTGAGAACTGTTCGATTAGATCTACCTGAACAAATTTTATGTACAAAATTATATGAAATATATTTTCAATCCTAAATTCTAATATGTTCTGCATTAAGCCAAATTTTGAGGTCATTAATCCGTTTGGAGCACAAATCTGGCGAAATTACAGGATTGTTTTTCGATGAAAACAAGTTCCTTTCCTTACTGTGAAAGATTTTTTTTCTCATCTTTTGTCCAGATGAGCTTCGATTTTTTATTTCTCGAAGTTTATTTCTCTTGTGAACAAAACAATATTGTCTCTGGTTACTGATACAAAAACTAGCTGGGAGGAAAACATCAACGGCGTAGGACTATGGACAGACAGACTTGGGAATTTCGTTATTCAAGTATTTCGCACAAAACATTCTCAACGCGAAAGAAACATAAAGTAATGTATTCGAATATGTAAAACTGTGTGGTTATCTGCATCAGCACAAATTTCTCTTAATTTGGATATTCTCGGAAATTCCTAGCTACAATGAGAGTTGCTTAGCTATAATATTTATTACTCGTAGAATGGTTAGTAGTTATCGTGAATAAGAGTTTACTGTCGGTTATACATTTAATTAATTTATTGTGCTTGCACGAACATTTTAAAATTCATTGCCATTTAATCTTCCAAGCACAAGGAAAACGTAAACATAGTTTATTAATTTTGAACAGTAACACAGTATTGGAAATCAAATAATTTTTCATTGTTGGCTTCCAGGCCACCAGAAACTAGTGAACCAAAATATTTACAGATTGCTTACAAAACTTAATTTGGATATGAAGAATATTCGCATAGTGCAAAAGAAGATTTCACTTCACATTAAATTTAGTTAGTTGAGTTCTGTTGCATTGTAAATTTTAACAGTAGCTCGCATATGTTAAACAAAATCAAAATAAATAATTTATAATACAATGATTGGTGTGGTACTTGTACATTTTATTACTGAAGCACGAAAAATATGTACATTTGTAAGTTGTTTGCTACTTTTGCCTTTCTAATTTCATTCTGGGAAATCAAAATTTCTATCAGTGATATTAAAGAATCACAGGAAAATTTTAGTTAGCGAATTTTAACCGAACTGTAAATTTATCATGTTACGGAAAATAGTTACATTTCTCAACACCTAAGATAATTACTTAGGAGTTGCAATTTCAAATAGAACTAACAATTACACAATATGAATATTTTAAAATTCAACATTCATATCAGTGCCTTAACTGATACTCAGCATAAAAAATTTAGCTGTGGCATTTGTACATGTTGCATAAACTTTAAAGGTAATACATTTTTTTATATTTTATAAAGTTTGAAGAGTTACAAGACAATATCGCTGTCAGTTGAAAATTGTACAGCAAAGTGGACAAAAAACATAGTTCTAGGAAAAGGAAAACAATGAAGATTGAGAGACATGTGCCATGTTACACCATAGATATACCAAAAAGAGCATTATTACGTAAAATGTGTGTGTGTATACATATGCACACACACAGGGTGAGTCTAAATAACACCGACAAACAAACAACATTGATACCGACACTGTACTATTATTTTTCTTTTTCAAGTATTGTCTCACGAAGTTATTTGTGTTTGGTTTGTTATCAGCATGACGAACACGATACCATTTACACGTCTTTCATTTGCCTGGAACCTACCATTTTCGTTCACAACTGCTACGATATGTACGCAAAATGCTAGCAACAAACTGATCTGCGACTTTAACAGTATTGTACTTGTTTACAGTGAATATCCACCATCTTCTGTACGATGCACAAATCACATGGATGTTCGGAGGTTTGCATATGCTCTGAGCTCTGTATTTCTGCACGAATCTTCAAGTGTGTTTTGAGCATAAACTGTATGCCCTAGGCATTTGCAACAAGAGGGCCACATTTGTTACACAGGTCTCAATTCTCACTAAACCATCTTCAAATGTTCGAAAATCCTGACGGTAAAATTGTTATACGCAGTTAGAGGGTAGCTGCCCCTGTTATTTTCGAAAGGGTAGAAGGTATGTTATATCAGCTGTTGGTTTGAAGGTCCCAACAGCATTAAGCAATGATGAATATATTGTTCTTTTATGTCAATTTAGTTTCAGGTATTTTGGGGAAATACGATTATAAATTTTGATATTCACGGACTCATTACTCCCTTAACATTAAGATTAGGCGAAAAATTCAAAATATAATTGCTGCTTGTTTTTTTTTTTTTTTTTTTCATAAGGAATAATCTGCCAGCGTTTGTCACTGTGATTCAGACTCACTCTATATACATATACACGAAGGTGTAACCCTACATTAGAAACTTCGTCTCCGATTAAAGATATTTGGAACTACAGAAACAAAACAGGAATGTGTTTGAATGGGATAGGTAAAAACAGGGATTTTAAAATGAGTAACTATCTGTACATAAATCATATAAACAAAACCGGGATCAAAAATGTACAATAACTTTTACTAGTTTCTCTAATAGATAGATGCTTGCAATTCCACATTGATATTTGCTTATTATAATTTCAAAATATCAATAACGAATAAATTATTTGTTCCTGAATAATTTTTAGACTTTTAACAATCTAGACAGTAAATTCCTTCACAGAGAAACTAAAATTCAACTGAAAAAAATTCATTGATACGTAATAAAGACCAATAATTGAATTAAGTTACTGAAATGGTAAAACCATATTACATAGGATCTCTTATAAAGTCCTCTTTTAAGTTTTCTTCCAGTTAAATTCGTTGGCTTTCGTTTTGTGCAACGATACTTAACGGAATATATAATTAACTACTGGCAAAGTATTCCAAGAAGCAAAGAGCGGATCTTGGTTTTATAAGGGCCCTTTGACTGCTTTAGCCAGTAAAACTTCACAAGAAGCAGTCGTTAAAAATTTTGCTAGTAACATCCGTAAAAGTGTTTGCTTTTATTTCTGCTAACTTGATGTCCTCAGAAAATAAAAGATTGTGGTTTTCAACTCTAATCTGTTCGCACAAATTTTATCCGGTTTCACGCACACACATGCCCCCACAACTTACATAGTAGTTTTTACAGAAAATTATTTTCTTCTAAAATGTTATACTGGGAAACTTTTAGGCCTACATCCGTCCCACCTTAATCAAAAAATACCAAAATAACGTTCTCCCAGTTTGTTTTATATCTTATTAATAAAAATCATATACACTTTAAACTTAAAGAGAAGTTTACATAATAATTTTTTTAAGTTGCGTTTAATGTAAATTACGTGTCTAATAGCTACCAGGTGGAGCAAATACCTGCTCTCCCCAAAATACGAAACTACACTATAATTGGTATTTCTTGAACCGCACCTGAGGGTGTACTCTCGACTCTAGCCGAGTAAGAAGCCTAATTAGAGACGACTACAATCTCTAACGGCGGAGACCAGAGCTCGCGACTGCCAGGCGAGCAAAGCCGAATATGAAGGGTGCTTACTACACGCCCTGAAGGACGATCGAGGGTCCCGAGCTTTTGATGCTGTAAGAGGGGACGTTATAAGGGGTGGGTGAGGGGAGAGGGGGTTGAGCACCGCAGCGCTGCCTCATCCCAGGGAAGTTTCACTGAATACAGTTGGCCTTTTTCCCTGCCCGACGCCATTAAAACTTCGCCTGGGGCCTTCGTCCCCCTACCCCCTTCCTGCCCTCGGAGCTCCACCTACGCCGTTTTCCACGAAGTCTTTTACGAGCGAACTTGCCAGAAACTTGTCGACGGCCACAACAAAGCACACACACACTTGTCCCGCCACCATTCTTCACCCTCCTTTACCCTCCTGCAGTTTCTTTAGAACTTCCGCTAGTGATAATAATAACAATGCAACGTGTGTTATCACGGCGCAGCTGAGGGTTTGGGAAGGGTGAAACCCCTTGAGATTTTTCTCAGTCCAGACGCGCACGGGCAAATCCATTCAACAAAGTGCGTTTTTTTTTTTTCTGTAGTGCAAGAGGATTTGGGAGGGGGGAGGTTGTTGAGTGAATAGTCTGAAACTAAACACAGTCTACGCTCTTCAAAATCCTTCGATTCCCCGGTTCGACCATAATGAAACCGGTTATCCATGGCTTTCCGAAATAACTCTCAGTGAATGGGGGAATGGTTCGTTCATACAGGTCACTGTCGATTCATTCCCTGTTTCCTGTTTTTCCGAAGCAGTAGTTCTGTATTCCAAAGTATTCTAGGAACAATACTTATGTTGACACAGGGACAACTTACTGTCCGGCTTGTTTGTTGGAATTCTCTGAATTCTTTCCACAACAACTTGCTTTATAGAAGTACCAACCTGTTATGTGAAAGATGGGCATTCTTTGCTCTTTATGCAGAAATTATTGTAGCAACATTCCATAAGTACCGACATCCAAACTGGTCTAATGCCTCTATTTTAACAGAAGAATTATACTTATGACCATATATTTCTTTCAATGAACACAAAGTAATTTTAAAAAATTGCAAAGTTCAATCTTTACATATTTGTTTTTAAACGACTTGAAAATATAATAATGTATCTATATATAGTTTCTTCTTTTTTAGCGATATTAATATTTTACGCCTAAACGAGGTTAAATATCAAAAATGTGTCTGGCAGTTTTGCTTAAAATCGTCTTCTCCATGTTGGCTGGTTTTTTCAAGGCATTATGTACTATTGTTTCAGCTAATTATGTAACTAACGAAATTCTGGTTAGTTGAATTTTAAGACGAAGCCGTATAATTTCTTGCTTTAAAAATTACCTATCACAGAAAATCCATTTTAAACAAAACTGCCTGACAGATTTTTTATATCTGAACTCGTTTAAGTATGGATTGAAACCCTACGATAGAGAAGTGAGGAATGCGACATACGGTGTAAGCGGGAATGCCCCTAACGGCAATGTTCACCAATAAAAAATTGAAAATGGCGGGTGGGGGGGGGGGGACAAGTTCTCTACAGATTGCACCAACTGCGCCTCCCAAACCCCATACCTATTTATAGTGTTCCCGGTTTACTGCAGTTATTTTTCCCCACTTGATTTTATGGCTTTTCGATTCAATACATGGGGACAATCATTCCAACCAAGGCATAATAGTTCTGCGCAATCATTTCTGTACAGGATTTCTTAGCTTCTTAAAGGCGTGCTGTGCGGATAATAAACTGACAACACCAACTACCGTGCGCGTATAAATCATGATTTGTAACGTTATTACAGCAGTGAACAGTAACAAGAAGCGAGACTCGTAACATGAGACGTGGCGTAAAATTACGGGGCATAACTACTAAGGGAACTAAAGAGTCATGAGGGTAATCAGAGCAATGACGTACAGTGAAACTAAAATTGGCAAAATAAATATTATCTACAGTGTTCTGTAACAGTATTTCTGAAAGAATAATGGTATAGTACGTTAATTTAAAATGGAACGAAACATTTCGGTGTACATGTAAGTACCTTTAATGATGTATTAATCGATGCTTGCGTTTCAAGAGTATGTGTGTTTCTCGATTAATTGAGGTACATTTAAAGAGAATAATACAAATTTGAGCATACGCTTTTGTGTACAGTACCGTTTAAAATTTTATTTTTACTAACAGTACTTTGCTTGTGTAAAAAGTGGCAAGCAATTGTAAATTAACAGAAAATAAAGAGTAACTATGTTTCCAGAAGTGCTAATTTCATCCCGGACCCGTATATCTACAATGTTATATTTGGACGTGGCTTTAGGAACATCTAAATTTTGCGAAAAGATTTCATGACTAGCTGCTTGACAAACACTGCAGCTCATACCAATGACACGGATTTGGTTTATTTAACGCTTGTAAATCGCAGGAGCATACCTGCGAATCACAGGCCTATGGTGTCTGTGTTACTTCAGCCTTATTGGTGCGATCAAATTAGGGACTTCCCGTCACAAAGACACGCGACTAATAACTAGAGGTGGCGAATTATTGTGGGAAAATATTACTGGCTCTCGCTTGTGCGTGAAGATGTTATCCTATTGGACTGAACCAATAAGAACCCCGCTATTGTGATGTGTGAATGACAGACATTGGTTTGTACACACCTGCAGTGTGTCAGGTATATGTCTCCCAATCACACATGTTACAAGAAAGTATTGGTTTACGTAAGTGGTTACATAAAACTTATTCTTTACGGATTAGAACAAAAAGTTATTTCTGTTTTTTTAGGATCTGTGAAAAAAGAAAATAAAAAAATTATCTAGATTTTATATTGAAACAGCCGAAATTGGGGAGAGTTCTGTGATACCGTGCCAGGGAAAAACTATTAAATGTCTTGTTTTAGAAACACAGGATCAGGAAAAGAAAGAAAAACTTCTGAACACACTCGCCAAAAATTAAAGGTTAGACATGTCTCTGACAAAAGGTAAAACTTAAGTTATTCTAATTTGTGCAGGATATTAGATTATTGTTACAATTTATTTGACACTTGACTTCATCAGCCTTATTGAATTATTTGATATTTGGCTTAGTTTAAATGATTAGAAAAAAATGTATTATAAGTTAAGATTATAGATGGCGTTATATTTACCTTGCGCAAAAGTAAACAAATTACATAATATCATCTTGCGTGTAATTCAAGACCTTAACACAGACATTGAGATTTCTATAAAGAAAAAATTGTGGCTAAGTCAATAGTGAAATATTTTATAAAACATTAGTTTGTGGGAAGTAAGGTATTTTATTCTTGACAGCAAAATAGCTATGCCTACGGTTGTACGGTAACTTTGGCCATCTGCAATTGCTAAACTGACTTTACCGTTGAAAGGTATACGTAAATATCGACAGGGACGTTGAGGTTCTCTGCTTGCCAACCATAATCTCTATATGCTTAAAACTTCATAAACTATAGTCAACTATGCTTATATGGACAATAAATATCAGCAAGACTGATAAACTTGGCTTCCTCATCAATTAGTGAATACCTATATTGGCCGAGTCTCGAAATTATCCAGCTACCAAATATAAAAATGTATTTATAGTTTTATTTATTTTAAATTCCAGACAAATAAACGCTTAAACGGCAGATGGCGGCCAGCTATGCATTTAAAGTGGACTTTCTCGCCAGTAAATGCGCGCATTTATCGGTTTGAAAACTAAGTTTTCTCACGTGACAAATACCAACCCTCTATGGCTAACGATTCGTAAACTGCTTTTAACTACGCTTGTAAAAACAATTACGACCATCAAAGCTTGTAAAATCTACTTTCCCGCCAGTTACTACGCACTTTTATTGAGTCGCGAAACTTTTTACCTGAAAATCTCTACTCTTTAGGCTTTTAAACACATTTGAGGTGAAGAATGTGGAGTGCTTTGAAATTATTACGGGGCTTGAAAGCACATTTCCGAGGCTCTAAACAAAATTAAAAGCCGGCTTTATTTCATTGCTATACCTCAAAGTGTTATTAGTAGGGACATAAAAAAAATCGCGTTTTATTTTAAGCATAAGCTATAATTCCATCAACTGTAGTTCGCATCACTTTCACGGTTGGTCCTTGACTTATTTGACAACTCGTTTAAGTCGCTGAGCCAGTAATAAAACTGTAACTAAATACAGGCCCATCTCACTGTGTCAGCGAACAACTAATGAATTGAGGTACGTCAATTTCGCGGATTCATCTGGCAGTAGCCTAGATTGCTCAGACCTGTACACGCTCTGGATACAGTCGATTATTCATTGGCTTACAACATTGCAAGCGATAGCTCTATGAATCATTTCCTTATATACTACTGGCTTGCAGAAGTCAAATGCGTTTCGTGACAGCGCCAGCTAATCACACACGTAATTATGAAGTATACACTTGTGGCGTTCAACCTGACCTGGAATGTATTTGCGAAATTGACGTCCCTCTAGTTATAGGTGACACTAACGTTCGCATACTGCAAATCACTACTGATATTATAGGGCTTCAAGTGGTGAGCCAATAATTTGATTGCAGAAATATCTTAACTGTAGAACTTTGGAGTAGTTTAGGATTAGTAATATAACGCTATATTGTTTCTAGGCCTCCAGCGCGCAAACCTTTCAGGGTGCCTACTGTTCAACATCCGAGCGTTCCCAGGTTTTATGGGGGAGTGTTAGACACTAAATTGTATTTATCGATTATGTGCAATAATTTTTGTTTTAAAGATTTTAGGTAAATATAGCAATGTTAAGGCATAGAAGATAATTTCGGAGATGATAATAGTGTTATATGTTCATCTTATATTGAACTTGTAATCATTCTTGAAATATAACCTATAATTCCCTTGCAATGATTCTGCACGAAAAATTAATGAATGCCTCCGTTATTATTTATGTCAAGCAGTTTATTAAGAATGCCTAGTCGAAGAGAAAATTTTTATAAACTTTTGTAATACTGCTTGAGTAAATGTTATGACCGAAAACTGGAAAATATAAATAATTATCTATAACTCCTCCTTAAGGATATTTAATGAATTTGCGCCATGACATCCATACTGATCCAATGTTCAAAACCATTAATATAATAATTGTTAGAGGTGATGGTATATAGCGAAAATGTACTGGGCCAACATACCTTTGAAAACACTATAGCTTTTTGCAACATGTATGGTTAGGTGATATACGTCTGACACAACGTACCTGTCTGTAGACCAATTTCAGAAATCAAATATTAAGGGCGCCGTCTACCCGCGCGTGAGAGGCTCAAAAGCGACGAAGTAGTAAGGTCGACCTTGAAGCACGCATCAAAGGCCGCGTCGCCTCAACGAGCCAAGTGCTGAACTAGTGTGCAAGGTTCCCGCCGAACGGTTTTTACTATGGACAACTAAATGGTGACCATATAATTTTGTTGGGAAAAGTCTGCAACTAAGTTAAGTGCAGGTCGCAATCTGAGTTTCACATACATTCGGTTAGTACATTTTGAAGTGCAGAAGTCTGAAAAGGCCGGTTTTTAGCCATGTTGGAGGGTTAAGAAAAAGTGCTTTTAATGAGCATGGCGTCTTAATAATGAGGTTCCGACCTTGTCTGAAGTTTGTTTTCTTTTCGTACGTTGGTATAATGGGAACACGTGGAATATTTTCGTAGAAAAAAACCTGTTTACGAACACACAGCAACGCATTTGAAGCGTGGTGTAGGCGGCAGCCTTAAGGCTGTTCAAGGGCCTCGGACATGTAATGAAAATCAATGTAACATAAGGAATGCATAATATATATGTAGCAAGTATGTGTTTGGTACCTACTTAATAAAGTTTCGGAACTGAAATAGCTTTTGTTTCATTTATTTTAATGAGTCTTCTGTCCTAATTTAATTCATACAAATCATTACTATTTTCTTTTCCTTAAGTAAAACTTGAAGATAAATAACTATGAAATGTACTCAAGATCAGAGCCTTACAGTTTCATTTGGTTAAAACCAGCAGATTAATTTTTATTTAGTATTATACATCATTAATATTTTAACAGAAAATTTAGTCTGCACTTTGCATATGAAATTAATTTAACTGAGAGTTATTATGTATTAATACTACCATGATGCTCTAGCCAAGACTGTGCACTTCACGCTGATGTATGGTTTGTAAATGTATGATAAAAAATACAGCTGTGGTGTATGAAAAACTGAAGACGCGCGCTGTCCTCGCGCGAGACACCAACATCACCGTATTTCCGATCAC
>PNEQ01114721.1:0-29738 GCA_003012365.1 Medauroidea extradentata | reverse complement strand
CTTTCTATTTGACCCGATTCCATTTTGGAATTTCTTGCTGTGTATGTATCTTGCTGACTAAAGCATACTCTGCTTATGTTATGGTTTTCTTTTATTTGCTTAGTTTTCTTTGACAGTCATTCAATTTGCAATGGAATACGTCCAAGAAACTGAATCCAGTAAGAAAACGAGTATTTGACGAAAATTAAATTGTGCGCTTATAATAGTTCAAACCAGATAATTAATTGTTCAAAATGACAACACGCACATTTGAGTCGGATTTTGTTAGGTTGTTATTGTCAGGAAAATTAGGATGATTATCAACCAAGTGTGTTATTAGTCATGTGCCTATAGTAACATTATTGGATTTTACTACATATTTTAATGATTTATTAAAGCAATTTGAAAAATTGTGAGTATACTGAACTCATTCTACACCTATGATAATTCGCAGCTTTAAATATGTCCAGAACTTATGTCCAAAGTTTCGATATAAATGTAAATATATATTTTATGTGATCATTTTAATCTTCACGTGCCTGTGTTGTATTTGTTCTTCTCTCTCTTGTAATATGTAAACCTAATTTCTTCAAACTTGGTAAACAATTCTTCGCCATCGTATATAATTTTTATAGCTTCGCGCAAAGAGACGAACAAAATTTTAAAACTGCGGCCGATTGAAAATTTTAGTCTGTGCATTTCATATCAAAAAAATTATTTGATGGTGTTACCCCAAATTGACTCTTTATGGTATTATGTTGGGTATATACCATTGGTAGCGAATGATAACATTAGCTTCTGACTGTCCAGATATGTTTCTTTGAACATGTGTTGCACATTTTCTTAGTAATTTCATGTAAATATAGGTTTTCTCCGACTCAGCAATATTCGCTACTGTTGGCGCGTACCCAACAAAGTAATTTAGTTTGGAAGCGTTTATATTTTATGTTTTCTTTTTGGAATATAGCACAGTATTAAAAAATATACTAATATTTTGGAACTATGTCATGGTTAACACAATTTTGTTTACACTTCCCAATATGAACTACTGAAATTCATTATAGTGTCTTTCAGTAGATCGGCCGTTTTGGAAGGCAGCAAAGCATATTATAATGGAGAATTAATGTAATTTTTTGAAAAATATTCGTTCGAAACAAGTCAAAGTTTTTCTTTTACATTTCGTGTTTTGTGGTTTACGTACATTAGAAATAATTACTCCAGTTATGCTGTTTTATTAAGATAACAGAACATGTATACATCAATATTTTATATAATATTTATGAAACTATAGAGGCCAGTGCATATTTACTTTCATGTTCTACAAGTCCTCCGCAGAATATTTAAATTGTTAAGATTTTAATGTTACATAACTGGCATTTTGAAAAATAGCACAACTTAATACAGCAATTACTGCAAAATTATATTTATGAAAACCTGTAAGCCAGTGAAACTAAAAATTATGTTATGTAACACACTTACTGAAATTAATTCAGAAATGTAGTTAATTTATGAAATACCGTGATTTTGAAAGAAAGCGCATCGAAAATAAATTAAATATTTACGTCTTAATTTCAAATTAAACTTGAACGAAAGAAACCAAAATTCCTTTACTGATGAGAAGCAGTGGGTGTGTGTACTTTACGCCTTTGCTTTAGTTCTTGTTATATTGGCAATAAACAGAGGGTTGAGTGATGATCGAACCAACCAAAACAAAAAAAAAATATTATTCCAGATGACTTAAATCAATAGCAGCGACCAGACTAGACACCAACATTAACTTATCTTAACAATTGTTTTTATTTGTTTCAACCAGACCAACAAAACATACTAAAAACTGACCAACAAAGCATATATACTAAACACTTAACACATAGAACAGAATTGTGCACGTAATACGGTGGAATCACGTAAAAATCAGGAGGAAAAAATATTCTAAAAAACTAAAAAAAAAAAAAAGTAACGTTATAAAACTACACAATTGACTCGGAGACAGTACAAATTTCAGCCAACCAAATTCGCAATGTTTCAGTAATTTAAATACATTACATACCGATCTTCAGGCTTGTCACCAAATTGGTGGGAAACACTAAGATAGGAACGAATCTTGAGGCTCCTTTCCAGTTTCTTCTCAAGCCAGAAGACGTGTAGATTTTAATTCTTTAAACGTACCCCTTGTCTTTGGCGAATACGTGTTCCATCTTCAAGTCGATTGTGTACTGTTATGGGGTTGCAATTTTTTTAATTTATTGGATATTGTGTCTTATTCTTATTTCTACGAGATTTTCACATGTAAAATTCTGTGTTGCCTTTGCATAGGGCGTCTTATCTGCCGAATTTGTGGTGATTATTGTTGATCTTATTAAACAGCGCATTTTGTCAAGTTATATTATTGTTCGTGACTAGTCTCGTTGTTGCAGTAGAATGCATTCGTCTGGGATTCTATTTTGTTGTTGATTTTAACAGGCATATGATCCACAGTTTTTTGCCGACAAAACATATGCACCGGAGTGTGTCCACGATCCAATAATACCTAATATAGTTACACGTCAGAATGGTTTCAAAGATTTCGTATAATTTTTGTTCATTAGCTATGTCTTGAATTCAGTAGAGCAAAATGTTACAGTTTTTAAATTTCACAAGATAGCACAATGAAATTAAAGAAAACATATGTTTATTTAGTAAACGTCCAAGTCAATTTAAACTGAATTTTCTTCTGTGAAAATCATCCACCACTTACGTTTATTACTAAGATTTGAATTGGTGTAAGTTATTTTGTCATTACTGCCTATTTTAAACATAATGTCACAATGAGAAACAAAAATGTTATTGTGTTTCAGGAAAAGTTTAAAATTGTTGGTAAAAATATTTAATATCCTGCTAGTTTGAAATGACTGAGACACAAATTTTCAAAATGCGTACAGTAGGTATGTTTATATTAATGGCATAATATAGCATATGTTTTGAAAACATGTCTATAGTATGTGTTAAAGTAGCCTGTTGTACCAACCACTCAGTATATTAATACGAGGGTAATTTAGCCATTTGTAACCGCTAGTCGCGTGTATTGTAAAGTACTTTACTTCACATTAGTGACGTTGCGAACGTAATATTATTGAGTGGACATTTTCCTGATTTTAATTAGTTTATTGGTGACGAGTTTTGGAGATTGGGTAACCTTGCGTGAGTGAGAGCTTTTGGTCAGCTTTTAACATCGAGGTATTTAGCGCTGGTGAGACATGAGGTGAGTGTGGAGCAACACCGGAGTGAAGTGATGGGAGAAATGGGAGCTCCACGTGAAAATCCGCCGACCAACGGCGTCGTCGGCACGATTCCCACATTCGAGAATCCGGGGAACGATCCCACCAGGAATCGATCATGGATCGCCTTGGTGGGAGGCGGATAGTCTGACCATTCGGCCACGTTTTAGTCAGGAAACATCAGATTTAATTCCGCTTCCCTTCGAATGAAACGGCACTTCGCCATAGGATATAACAAATATATTTAAATTTTCCTACGTCGATGTCATACATATGTATATATATATATATATATATATATATATATATATATATATATATATATATATATACCATAGGTGCTCCATTGTCAGTTAAACGTTTTGTCAATTGATATTTTAACAAACGGTGTAGAAAATTGTACCTTTAGTAACTTTCAATTATTTAAATTGAATAAAATATTTTATTTTTTATTTTTTCAAATTTGAACATTATTAAATATTTTTTCTGTGCCATTTGTGCAACAGTTGCATCTCTTAAGAGGTATAGATTGTACTGCGTGCAACCTATACTACTAACATTTCACAGATAGTTCAGTCTTCTGCTTAGGTCATATTTCCTCGTAATCAGCCGGCAGTTTCAGGCCTACCCAATCTCTCCCCCATCACCCACTTCCCGTTACGCAGTTTCCAGCTGCAGACAAGCGAAAACAATTGTGTGTTACGCAATCACATATTTACCATCGCCGAGTCCTATTTCTCGAGGGGCTGTGCATATTTCAGCTGCCCGCTTCCAGCTCACGGCCAAGGAACAGACAAATTGGGTGGTTTTTCACTCTCATCCTGCTGCATTATTCCTCGAGT
The DNA here is from genome assembly GCA_003012365.1 of Medauroidea extradentata. Taxonomy (NCBI): domain Eukaryota; kingdom Metazoa; phylum Arthropoda; class Insecta; order Phasmatodea; family Phasmatidae; genus Medauroidea; species Medauroidea extradentata. Next base: position 25,660 of record PNEQ01114721.1, on the reverse strand, counting down.
ATTAGTTCTCAACGTTATTTCTGGAGTCTGCCTCGCTCTCTATATTTCCGGCTTACTGTCAGTATTCATGATTAAGGTGACTAACAAAGTAGGAAACTATAACGCATGAAAAACTTACGAGAAGATAGTATAGTTCATTATAAAAAAAACTGTTACACATTATTTTGCTTTAATATTGTAAAATATGATGTCATAGATAGTGAAAAACTATAACGCATAAGAAACTTTAAAGAGGAAAGTACGTTATTAAAAAACTATTACCTTTCTTTAAATAAATGTCGTAAAATAAGATAATAAATAAAATGGAGAACTCTTACGCATGGATAAACGTAAGACACGATAAAGTAAAATATTAAAAATCGTTATATCATATATATATATATCAGGTTCATACATGATTCATATATTATATTTATTAGCAGTATGATCTCGAAAATAATGCTGGGTATTTTATATTCTGCAAAAATGTTTAAAAATCTTTACGTTGAATATATTTCAATGCAAATCTACAAAGACGAACACATGAGAATAATAACATCATTATGAGATTATGTTGAAAGATGATAACATTTCTTTAGTACTTAAAGTTAAATAGGTTTGTGTGTCGATTCTGGCAACTTGCGAGCCTGCAACACCAGTCCTTTCCTAATGCCAACTACTATAGCTACTTTTATCAAATATTATTCCCGTATTTAGTACGCAGTTTTACAATTAAAATAGTTAAATTATATTTAATAACATCATTTTGGATTTATAAAAATTACCACGTTATTATTGGGGTATTTACGTTCGTGTTCAAGTTCAAAATGTACTGAAATAATTTTACCCAAAGTAAATGTCTTATAATAGTTATTCCAACAGATCCAACGAAACCATCTTATTTCCCCAAAAACCCCGTATGATGTCGGGTGATTATGTAGTAACATCTGCATTTTTTACAATGTTACAAACAAATAATCACAGTTCACACATATTCTTAACATTTTAAAATTTTAGTTTTAGGCATCCATTGTAAAATACTAATATTCAGTGTTTCCTCACATTCCCGTGTTAATCTTTATGTCTGCACACTACAACAGTTATTTTGTTAATAATAATAAATATTTTCAATCTATCGTTGACTGTGATACCTAATGTACAGTTTATGTCATGTAAATTATATATTCTTTGTTTCTATGACCACGATAATCTGGTGGATATGTGAGCCTCTTGTGGTGCCATCTTTGAACACATTTCAACTTAAAGTGTGAACAAAAAATATTTGAATGGGAAATAAGTTATTCTTTGTCACAATTCCGAACGAACGCGTCAAAAGAGACAATTTACACTAACACTAATTTCAGTGACTTACAAAAATTCTGTGTAATGCCCATTTGGAACTTCTAATTTTATATCGGACGCATTAATACGGCTACTCCTGTTTCATATTGCATAAAAAATTTCTTGTTTCTCTAACATTGGTACAACACATTGTTAGTAGCCTAATTGTTTTATGCTATATTTCACACACAATAAAATGCATCCGACTATTTACTGCTTTACAATTTCTTAAGGAGGCCAGTAGTCGGTCGACCTCACTTTGGATAAGTGTTCTCAAAAAGTAAACTTTAATAAAACACTCCATGTATGCAGTACAAAATTTATTTTCTCTACATTTAGTTTATAAAATTAAAATTAGTGTTACTCTTTACATGGAATTAAACCTATATATAAAACAATTAGATTTTTCAGTTATGTGCATTTCAAATGCTCATAGAAAATCTGTTTCTTAATATGTACCAAATATTGAATCTGACAAACTTGCTTACCTATACCTCAGTAAATTGAAATTGAGGTTTAAGAATTAAATCAAAGAGTTAAATAAGAAATCATTTCAGAACATATATGAACCAAGACTGTTACATGATTCAATTTCTTTAAATTTATTATTATGTAACCATAACAGAACTATGTCTTCACAACTTTATGTAATCCATACGGTTGTCGTATTAAATTTCACATGGAATTTTTTACATAAATTACTTAACGTGTTTTGTTATTACAATTAAATTTTTTTTACATTAACTGTGGCCTGATTCCTTCCTATGTAAAACTCCGTGATATAATAAAAGACACTATCCTGAAGAACGAAAAAGAAGTTACCCTATTTCAAAAATTAACACCGCCAGTCCTTTACTATTATTTATTACTGAGACGTATTTGTCTAATTGCTGTGCCATAGGGCATACACGAACATAAACTCTCCTGAAACCACAAAATTGAAGTAGGTTTCAGTTTTCAGTTTCGTAATTTAGTAAGGTTCAATAGGATCGACTTTTCGTTAAATGATGTTATGCCCTGAACAAAAAAAAAATTGATCTCATTACTTATTAAGTTAATATAATGCAGACACATTACTATTTGTTAACTGAAAGTGCTGATTGGATAACAGTATGGTTGACTGTAAGTTATATTATGCACAGCGCCGAAGAGAACTGACCATTACGCGTGGTCCGTGGCAAAACGTGACCTCTATCGTGACCACGGACTAATGAGTGAACACGATCATACACCCGAGACACGTAACAGCACGGGACCTATAGCCCATTTTCAGTGGCATGCAGTCGGCCATTCACTCTGTAGAGCGTTAATAATGCCAAGTATTAAATTAAGCTAGCCTGGTTTCACTGGGGTTGTGGTGGTGTTTATGTACTTTAATAGGTTAATGTTTCTATGGGGACCATGTCTGCAGCTTGGATACATTGTGAACATTGGTAGTAGCTGTTTACGTAGTTAAAATTATTTGCAAATTTTGGAATGATTTTCAATTCTACAATAGATAAACAAAATAATAATAAAATATGTAGCCAACTCCACTACTCCGGTGGACAAATTTCTAGAGAAATAACGGAAATATGAAATACAGATAAATAACGCTAAACCTTACATTAATTTATAAAAAAAAACGTTTATAAACAAAATATATGGACGTAATGAATTAAATATATCATTTTTTTTAACATTGCTCACGCACTATTATTGTACGTCAAGTAGTGCCCAAATTGGGCAGTTCTGTGACCAAAGCAAGCAACAGACCATTTTTCCTGCAATAAAAACTTAAATTTTGCAGTAACGTCACTTTCAACTTAATTTTCTTACAGAATGTATTTCATTATATGCAGAATATAAAGGAAAGTTATCACAATTGCATTTATTTGAAAATGTATATAATTTAATTAAGTTATTTTAACTATCTTCAAAATACAAAACACACTTACGTTGCCAATACAGACGATCACAATCTTCAAAAAACAGAAAATTTTCTTAACTTCGCACTTAAGAAGGTTTCACAGCAGATTATGTAATCGCTACTAGTGACTAGCTACTCGGTACTGTTTTCCGACACGGCTTCGACGTAGATAGGCCTACTCTAATACGATGAACGTTTACTACATGTTCTCTGTTGTTATAATTTTTAACTTCTGTCGTGTCCTCAGTTCTACTGAACGTAGTTAAGACTAATTTGCTGAGATTTTCGTGTTCTATTTGATCTTCTTCTTACTAATATCTGGAAGGTTTTACACATGTCTTGACGTAGCCCGTCATACTAATGTTCAGAGTGAATTATTTAATTTCTGTGGGGTGTTTTTTCTTGTATAAACCGTTTATGCAAATTTGAGCTTTGAGATCCCATTGTGCGGAAACCATTAAAGCTAACAAATTTTCCTTTCTTGTGTCGACAAAATAAACTATATTGTAATTATAAAATATATTACAACAATTATAATTTTATGTAATTCTTTTCATCCTAACCATAATTGTGTGTATATGTGTGTGCGCACAGGGCAATGAGCAGCTTCCAGGCCTGGAGGAAGCGATGACAACACTGAGAGGACTAATCACTAGCTACAACGCGACGACACTCACAGGGAGCAATATGTGTCGGGGTGATAACCACCCCTAATGGCGTCCCACCACAGCTAATTACCCCTGGTACACGTCAATCAAGTCTGCGAGTCGAGCCTGAGTCTTACCTCGGCACACGCGAGACTGCGATACACACTATGATCACGGAACAACATCTCAAGTTTGAATATCTTTAACATCAGAACAAAAACAGCTATAATATTGGTTGAATATAACCGCGGAAGTTTGCAGTTTTTTTTGTAACCACCAGTATCAACAGGAACGGTACTATAACATGTTTAAATATCCCTTGTCGGTTAGGGACCTCTTGATTTTCGCAAAAAGATTGTTGCAGCACTTTGTTTCAGTGCCTTACGTGCGCACCTGCTACTCTGCTATGTGGTCAGTGATTGGATGCCGTAACTCCCAGCGTATGGAGGTTAAACCCGCAAATCTCAAACTTGATGTGTCGCAGTTATCCGCGTACTGATCGGCACAGTCAAATGAATAACGACTCTGCACAAAAACACTCTGCCAATAGTCATGAAGTTGAGCTGCAGGTGTGCACGTAATGTACAGAAACAAAGTGGGGCAAAAATATTTTGGCCAAAATTTCCTGTCCATAGTCATGAGTACTCTCTGTCTTCATCTACTTGTTCATTGGCTGCTGCTCCAATTAGTGGCAAGGTGTACATCTGGCAAGACAGCGTGGGGGTCAGGTGAGAGTTTTGAAGCAGGTTAGTTGTTGGTTCTGAGTCATCAAGCCCGAGCTTCTGTAGCACTGACTCAATCTCAAAGTTAAAATACGTGTACAAGAGTTTGAAGTCTAGCGTACTCTCATGTGAATTCCCGAAATTTCCGGGTATCTATTAGTGGGCACATCTGCAGCTATGTTTCGTGGTCAATGATTGGATGCGTTTAACGTGTAGCCACTTGGGAGTCTACCCGCTACAGACATGAGTGGGTTCTTAGTAACCTTGACAGATTGGCACAGTGAAGTAATCGAGGCCTCCACACAAGAGACACACTCCCCATTATAACAAAGCAGAGCTGCAGATGTGCACATAAGGATATTGAAACAAAGTGGTGCAATAATACGTTCGTCGAAATCAAGGAACACTATGGTCCCTATTGTCAGTATATCGTGTATGACGGTTGTGTTGAGGTATTGATGTGAAAGCCAGGTCGCATTTCATACTTCAGTGTAAAGGAAACGGTCAGACGTTTCGTATGTTTGCTGAAAGATAGCACTAGAAGCGTCTGCAGTCTAACTTCGAGCTCTTTTCGTGTTATAGACCAACAGAACAGAAGAAGCCATTACGGCTCGGTTTCAGTTGCCATATTGAATGTTATTATTTTTCGCATTTTTGGAATTCTGAGAATATAAATGTTAAATCGGAGACTATACCGCAAAATATATTTAACTTGCGCTACAGTACAAGCAAGGTAATAGAGCTAGTAATGTATAGGTAGGTCACAATTCGTCGTGCAAATTATGAATATAAAAAAATTGCCACAAAAATGGCGGCATAATTATACGTTATCAGATAAATTTCAAGGTCTGTACTGTAGAGAAATGAAAATTGAATTTGAGGAAACATCGCATATTTAATATTTTCTTCTCAAAATGCCAAAACAAAAAATAATTACATTCAATATGGCTACTGAAACCGAGCGTTAAGAGCGTTTACGTTGCCAAAATTCATAAATTTATATTTTATTAACATAGTGTTCGTTTTTAAGACGTCACTTGTGACTACATTTTCCATTCGTAAAAGTTATTTAGCTCTCATAGTTTTTCTATAACGTCATGGGAAAATCAGAATTAGCAAATAGCGGGACACAGGAATAGCAGAAAACCAGTGACTTACTGGAATGAAATAATTTACTCTGAAATTGGATGTTATACGTCATATGCGAAAATATTTAAAAACGCACTAAAACACTTTGTATTTTTTTAAATTTTGCAAATGTTGACTACTTACTTCATTTACGGCAATTTTTAAAAAATGATGAAATGACTTTGTTGTGTGTTTTTAAATAACTTAGCATATGGCCCACAACATGTTATTTCTGTGTAAATTATTTTATTCAAGTAAGACACTTGGTTTTTTTTTATTTATATCTTCCCGTACCTTGTATATTCTGCCTTTGACACGCCGCTATGGGGAAACTATGAGAGCTGAAAATATCTTACTCGTGGCAACTGTGGTCACATGTAACTTCTGTAAACGAACACAATGAAATGCGAATATAAAATTATGAATTTTTGCAATGTTAAACCCTTAACAGTTGGGTTTCTAACATGTGCATCGGTTACGAATGTTCGAAGTGAATTTCGTTTCAAATTCAGCGTCGTCCTCCGTACAGGTGGAGTTTGTCAGTTACGTGGCAAGTGGTGCCTTAACAAAGGCATAAGAACTGGTCCACCGCGTGTGTCCAGATAGAATGTGCAAAATATTCAGAAAACCTTTGTTCGATGGCTTAGTAAATAAACTCGCTAGGCAAACAGGGAAATATTTCGAAATAAAAATCGCATGTAATTTATAATAGTGCCTAACCCTTAACTTTATTATATCAGTAGTTAACATTTTGATTTGGTCTGAACTTCCAATCATCCCTAAGACGTTGAAATCATATAAAAATATATGGCTACTGATTCACAGATAAATTCGTTTCTAAATATAGCGTGTAATTATTCATTAATGATTAATAATATAATGCCTTAACTGGTAAGTTAGCGAGTTTAAAGCTCTGTACAATTTCTTACAACTAACATGTGGCGAAATTAAATAATTTTAATTCCAGTATTTAGAATTTATGCTTATAATCTGCGAAAAACTTTATTTGGTCAATTAAATATTTTAAAATTTATAATACACGTGTTGCTACACTAATAAAACGTAAAATATTTTTACACTAGTTACAGAACGAACGAACAGGAATTAAAGTGAAATACAGTTTAATATGCACTCATTAAAAATATTTCCCTGTTCATATTTGTCGATAAACATGTAGTCATAATAAATTCATTCACATCCGTAAAAAAAATTCATCAGCACAAATAAATTTCGCTGTAATATACATGCTTTAATTGGTCTCAACCACAAACTATCATGTTGCCGTTTTCCGTAAAAAAATTTTTATTCAGAATTGATGCATGTAACTTTTGACCAAATTAATTGAGCTGGAAAGTAAATAAAATATTAAGAATGCATACCGTCACTGGCAATTTTAAATACATAAAACAACACGGTTCTCTAACTAATATCAGTGACTTTGGGAACTGCTTGAATCTCTAAATTAATTTTAATATTTATGATTAATGACAATTTCAGAAATGAAATTATGAGACCTTCAAATAAATCTTTCTTCCTTGACTTTTTCATTGCTCTTGATCATTTTGCTGCAGCAACAAGAAACTAAATAAAAGGTTTTGTGTTCAGTTCAATTCAATTTTGGTTTAACATTTTCACTTATATTCATTTACACGCATTTTTTTGATCAAAATTTTTATCTGATTGATACAGACGGTATTTTACTTTGCTGTTATTAACGTAATATAGCAGATAATTTCAACTTTGTCAAAAAATGTGTTTATATTTAATATTGTTTCAAATATTTGAAACACACAACCTCGTGTGAAGGTTTCTGTAGGCATTTGACTGAGAGTGTAAATTTATTTTCTCTTTGTGCTTTTGGCAACAAAAAAATAAAAAGATAGATAGTCCCATCGCTGGTAAAAAAAGTTGTATGAATATAAAAAACTGGGATCCGTTCGTGACTTACCGCTACAGCTAATTAGGTTCCTTGATTAAATTTTCTTTCATGCTTCCGGCGACGGCTTCAGTATTCTGTGTCCCCACCATAACGGAAAATTAGTTTACGAGTCCACGACACACTACAGAACTCTGTACTCACTTCCCCTTCATGTTTGTAACTTTGAATAAAACACGTCAGGCCTGAATAAAAAGTAGGTACAACGAAACACCCATTGAAAAACCAGGAAAGTTAAAATACTAAGCCGAAAAAAAAAAAAATATATATAAAGGCTGAGAAAAGAATTCTAGCGCCATAAAATTAAAGCCTTCGTAATTCAGTTATAGAAATTCAAAAACAAATTTATTGTGTTTTGTAAATACACCACAAGAATAAAGGTTAACAATAATTGCATTATATGTTACAATAAAGCTATTGCATAGGCTATATTATATACAATCTGACTAGCCAACGCAACCACATGCCCTCAACTGGAAATCGTTATCCAGTATCTATAATACATTGCAACGCTGTCACATATGAATATTGGCAACATGAAATATAAATGAAGTCTTTGTGATGTTGCAACACATTTGCCACCATTTATTCATGTTTTTATGTTAGTTAATACAAAAAATATTACAAGTTTGCTGTAGTCGTTACAGTGTTTTATCAGTTCGTATTTTCCCGGTTTAAAAACGTATCTACAGCAACATATATTGATTTAGTGAAAAATTGTGGACATACGCCACTTCAGTGCCATGTCGTCTTAGAAAATCAAGAGTGAAACAAGTAAAACAACAATGAAGGAAAAAAACAGCGAAAATTGCTGTAGTTAACCCGTACATAAATGACAAATTCTAAAAATTTCCAGAAGAATCTTGTCAAATCACAGTAAAAATTCTCCAATTGTTCCATTATATAATGTGTGATTTGGCACATTTCCTGTTGGCGTTTTTTTTAGGATTCGTTATATATGTATGGGTTACTACAGACAATTCAGCTTCTTTTTTATTCTTCTATTGTTTTAATGGTTGCACTATTTGTTTTCTGAGACGGAATAGCTCTGCAATTGTGTAGGGCCATAATTTTTCATTAACTCCTCAACTGAAAGAATATTTTAAATACATTAGTAACATATTTAACGTTAACCTATTTGTTAATTTTATTTATGGAATGACAAATAATCGCAAAGGCATACCGTTCAGTCCACTGCATACGAAGTGACGATGTCTTTGGCTAAGGGTCCAAGTTTGATAACAGTGGTCATATGTTGTTTTCTTGACTGCACGTCCAACGCGAAATGCCAAAGACGCTGCTGACCTAGCCAGACAAATTAGTGCTGTGGTCTTAGAAAATAAAAGCATCTTCCTTATTGAACTCACTACACATGAATGGCCATAACACATGAAGTTGCCAACCTTATTGTTATTTTGTCGATGGCAGAAGATTCTGCTTTCGTAACACGTTGCCCGTACAGCACCAATATTTTCGACATGGTTATCGTTTCTTGTCACTAGTGATGCTTCTCTAGATGTGTTTACCGTAAGTGATGCAACATATGAGACAATATCCTTACATATAATTCTCCGATTATTAACTCTACACGTTGAAAAATACTTATGGGAATGTTACCTTCTAATTTTAACTTTATGTAATCTTATGTTTTCTTAACATTATAGTTTCCGAAAGCAACCTTGAAGAATTTACATAATTCCTAAGCATATAACTTAAATTTGAAAATATAATTATTACCGTTTAAAATTTTTCAAATTCAGAGTTAACAACCCCAAACCCGAATTATTCACATTTGTTAAATGTAGTCGTGCTGTTCTGCATCGTGAATTTACTATAAGTTTTAAACATTTTAGGTATTTGATATATTGTAGTTAAATTATAATTATATTATAGTGGCCGATTGTATTTTTGTGTTATCTTGGAATTACAGAGAAGTAACAATTCCTTAGAAGCTTAATTAAATGTACAATTTAACTTTTACAGTATATATGTATGTGTATATATATGTGAGTGTATATATGTAAATATATATAATATACTTATTTTATTAAAACAAATGGAACGTTATTTTTATGCATAATAAATACAAAGGATTTTATATAACATATTTATTAAATTAAACTATGTAATTTTAGTTTTTACATGTAGTTAGTCGTATTTTACGTGATACAAATTTAGAATTCATCTAAATTTGCTTTACTGAATTGACTGATAAATAACAGCTCGTATGATACTCTAAACGCTCTTAATACTTTGATATTATATACCAAATACCTTCTTTTTACTTAAATGGTGCTAATGGAATTATTACACCATTTTATACCCATGTTTGTAACGCCATTAGCGTTCGCTCACTTCCGTACCAAGTAACTGCAAGGTGGCGAACTTAACCTAAAACTACTGGTCAGCAAACTCTGGTTCTCGACATTACGTATAAATGTATATATATTTTTAATTATAAATAATGCGCCTTGATGAAAACCAATTCCTTTGATTAGTAATCTGATGTGTCATAAGCCCCCATTCAAACTTTCACGATTGTTATTTTCGTGACATACAAAGAAATATTTATTTAAATGAACACACAAATTTACATAACCTCTTATAAGAGCCGTAAAAAATTTGCATGTATTTTTTACCTTCATTACAAGAACTGATATAAAATACGCAATACATTTATCAGAAATTTAAGTACAGCAATAATTGGAAGTATGCAACAAATCATTTATATCTATATTTCCAACAAATTCCTTGTAAATTAAAAAATAAAACCGTTTGAGTGAAGTTGTTTATATAAAATTTTATAAACTCCTGTTACCAAAGAAGTCTGCAAAATAAATAACAATGTTTAGAATGTAGACACGACTTTTTTGGACAAATATTCGGTTATATCAAATAGAATTAACGCACTTAAATTTTAAGAATTTGGTAAATATGTTTTAGTAATTTGAAATATTTGTGACAGTGCTCCTGCAATGTACGAAAGGTTTTCTTTTTCTTTTTTACGTTTTGCTTACAAACCTTCGTTTGCAACAGCACAAATAATGTTTACCACGAATGTGAATGTTTAAGGTGTAGGGAAACACTACTTTCGTTGCGTAGTCAATTCCACCAACTAACAAACTTACCTGTGCTATGTTAGTAATCACCGTTCATCATCCAGCATTGCCATGGTCATCACACCTTCGCTGGCACACGTGCATTACCGAGAATGTGTACACAAACGAACCAAATATTTTCTTTAAATAACTCTCAAAGCTGCAAAACGTACATTCTGCTAAAATTGTTAGTATGATGGACTTTTTAAATGGGAGAGAAATATTTTGAGCAGAACTGTGGACATAGGCCATTGCAGTATTACGTCGTCGTAAAACACAAGTGAATTTCCGTTCGGCTGATAAGAACAGCTGTCAGCTCCTGAAGGCCGGCGACAAACTCGTTTAAAGAAACCTTTAGTGTTACTCTGCGATGTATTTAGCTCAATACACACTATCTGTATTTCTTTACTCAATTATTTCCTTAATTCTGTTTACAAACTTCGACTGAAATTTTATACCACGATAATGTAACAAAATGTATGTGTTGTGTACACACTATCACGGTTTGCTAACAAGGTTCGGTAGAAGAAAAATATGTTTGTTATGTTGGTTGCTATATTCCGTTAAGAATAGCTCTAGAATTCGCGAAAATATGTTAAGCCCAGTACACGCTATCCATATTGCAGCACCGAAATCTGTACCTAATTCAGTGCAATTAGCACTGCGACAGTCTGTATCGATACTAAGCTGGTTTGCAGACAGAATTCCATACTTAATTTCAATGGTACAGTCCGTACTATTTTTCATCGTAGTAGACGTTCACGCGCATGAGCAATGCAAACTTTCATGCACGGCGCATGCGAAGTACGCAAGCAGGGTTGCCAGTGTGATATGAATCGATATAAAATTCTTGTTTCCGACTTAAGAGGGCGTGGTAAATAATCCAGCGCTAAAAACATTTATCTATAACTGTAGGTTTCTTGAAGCCAATTTGCGAAAGTCAAACAATAGTTATCCTAGACAATAGTTTTAGCCAACGTTTCAAACAAATTTGTTTCCAGTGTTACGAACTTCTGAGGCACAATCTCTGACGTCGGAACCTCGTGTATTTAACTGCGGTGCAAGAGATCACGCGTAACTAATCAGTAATTCTGGATAAATATTAACTCATAATGTTGGCATATACTATTAGCTAGGATTGTCATTGAGAAAAGCGTAGGAATCAATTTATGTTTTCAGCGTTCATTCATCTACAACGCACTCTTAACACACGGCTGCCGGAGTTATCAAAACCTATATTTTAAAAGAGAGTTTATCTTATTTGGGAATAAAATGCGTGTCTTGTTTGTGATACAGTTTTCGAAAATTCTACGGTTATGTTTTATGTATTCTAGCAACCAAGATGACAAACATATTTTTCTCCTTCATGTACCGAAAGTTGTTAGTAAATAGTTATATTGTGTACACAGCACAGAAAATATTTCTGGTGTAAAATCCCTATCGATGTTTATGAACAGAATTAAGTAAGGTACTGAGTAGAAAATTAAATGAAGGGTGTACCAGGCTTTACTCTTTGTTCTCGTTGTCATCCAGTGCTGTGTGTTGTCTGGTATCTGTCCCAGTCAGAGATTAGAGAAACATACAGATAGAGCATAAGGTATGTTCTACGGCGCGGGATATAAAACCTTGAGACGGAAGGGGAAGGATCCAGTCTGCCATATTGGAACCTGAATAAACAAAGTCAGCTTGGCTTCAGTATCGGCTGCTAATGCTCCATCTGTACTCTTTTTCTTATCTCTGGTCCCAGTATGGATGACTTGAAATGAGGCAGAGCTTAATAGTTTACGAAACAGTTTAGAGAGGCGCTGCATTCTGCTGTGGGAAACAAATAGTAAACAAGCCGTACTAGAGAAGTTAACGGGGGTAAAAAATTTAAATAAATTATAAGGTCATTCGATATTAGTAGTGGCTATAGTTGTGTTGGCGCCTGCGGTAATCAAGGGCTTTCAAGAGAAAGTTACACTTTATTTTTACATATCTGTTTAAAGACGTGTGGACAGGTACAAAATGACGATCGTATTGGCTGTTGACTTGTTTCTTACGTTTATAAATTCAACACGCAAAAACCTACAGTTGTTGTCGAAACAATTATTGTTTTTAATTTAACTACCTTTTTTCAATTAAAAATTACGCATGTTACCAATGCATAGTACCGCTGAGTGTGAGCTAGAGCAATGGACACCATTACTAGGAATGCAGTACAAGCAGTTAAACTTCACGAAAAAAAAAATGGTAACTACGTTCATTATAAAAAACCAATTTAAACGCAAATATTACCATTTCAAGCTCAAATTGTTTTAAATTGCTCGTCAGATAAATATTTATTTCAACTAGAGAACCTTCGCCACGGAGGTTAAGGTAAAATTACATCCGTACTCACGTCTATCTCCATGCACAGTAAAAAAAAGTTGTACATATACAAAGAAAATCTTGTAAACTAATATCAGAACATTATCTGTCAGGTAATAAATGTGAGATGTCCGAAACCTTTTAAAGTAGTTATAAATATTGTGAACATATTTAGGAACTAGTAAAATAAATGTTAATCAGTAAATTCTTCGATTTTAAACAAAATAAACCTAGAAGACCTGTCACATTTTACAAAACATTTCGTAGTTTTACAAAAAGATTTTTTGGAAACTAGTTTCCAAAAAAAAATTTGTAACACTACAAACAATTGTCGTAAAGTGAACCAGACATTAGCAGTTAATATACAAAATTTTGTTTGTAGATTTACAGAAATGTTTGTAAATATACAAACAAATTTGTAAATGTACAAGATTTTTGTAAATTTTACAAAACATTTTTGTAGTGTTACAAAAAGTTTTTTTGGAAAATGATTTCCAAGAAAAACCTTTTCGTAAAAGGACAAAAATTTTTTTACCGTGTGACTAAGGTTACTTCTACTCAAAGTTGAAAGTTTGGCACAGGAAAAGTTTCCGCCGCTTGAGCGCTGGTATCGGTAAGAAAACTGGCCAATGATGAAGCTTTCCTGAATTTTAAGTTACATGATGTTGATAATTTTAAACCCAAAATTAGATTATTTTTAATTTTAAAACAAAATTGTATTATTTCTAGCCTTACTGATTATAGTTTAAAATAAATTTTCTATAGTGTCGTATTTTATTTGGTGCTTCAGAGATAGCAACGCAACTATCGTCAGAAAATATCCCTGTGCCAAATTCTCCCATAAGATAATTTATTTTCTTTCCAATTTGTAGTAGAATTAAATTTAACCATGGCGCCATAAAATTAAAAAGTGAACAAAGTTGCAAAATGTTTATGGAAATTAAATATGATTCACTACTAAAATTACCACACACGTATGTGCAACTAGAAATAGTAAACGCAGATCCCTGTGGCAGCAAAGTTTGTTTCTCACAAAACCTTGTGACTTCGAAAGACGTGCACATTCAATCGTTTATTCTTCACGTTGTCTAATATGTAATCTGTGTCTTTAGTAATGTATTTGTTAAGTAACTTGATTTTTCACTCTTGTGTGTTAAAAATAAATAGCTAGGGACCGGAAAATTTCGCGGAGTCAATGACCCGCATATGCTAGAATGCATTGTAGTATGCATATTCAAGCTCCGTCTATCCGTTCATTGTGTATTGTTCCACTAAGTAGCAGCCAATAGACAAATGGTTGGGACTTGAATCCACGAAATTTCCCGGCCCCTATAAATAGCGTATGGGAAGGTACCCAAAGGCAGGGTATCATTAGAGCCCGGTAGTTTTCGCGAAAAAGATTTTTGCCCCACTTTGTTTCAGTGTCTTACGTACGCACCTTTATCTCTGCTTTGTGGTCAGTGATTGGATGCATTAACATACAACGTCTTGAAGGTAAACCCGCAAATCACAGACGTCATTTATCGCAGCTGTCCGTGTACTGATTGGCACAGTTAAATGAAAAACGGCTCTGTAAAAAAAAACACACAGCCAATAGCCATGGAGTTGAGATGCAGGTATGCACGTAAGACACTGAAACAAAGTGGGGCAAAAATCTTTTCGCGAAAACTACCGGGCCCTAGGTATCATACTATGAGTGCAGATTTGTGTCTGGACGCCCGTAGGCATCTGCATATCCTGAAGGTTAACATGAAATGAAGCCCTACAATGGAGAAGTGACGAAATGAGAAAGACAGGGAAACGAGAGGTCCCCGAGAAAACCTGCTGGCCAGCGATAATGTCCGCCACATTTCACACATGCGAAAAATTCGGGCTGAGCCAGATCGGGATCAAATCCGGATCGCCTTGGGAGGAGCCGAGTGATCTGACCACTCGGACACCGCGTGTGTTAATTGGTATTTATTATTGGTTTTTTTATCACAGTACCTTATGGGTAGAGATGATGGTTTATCGCGGGAAAACTTGACTATTTGCTAGGCTTCAACGTACGTTTAACTTATGAAAAGATGATTGGCTCTCGCTTGAACGTGGAGCTGTTACCCTATTTGATTAAGCCAATATGAATACCGTTGTTGAAATATTTCATGTATGTTATTGTTCTCCAGACACCTACGTTGTGTCAGTATTTTCAAGGCTATGTTGCCGCAAAAAATTTTCGCGATATATCATCATCTCTACTTATGGAATTGATTATGTATGTTCTGGCGCGAATTGGGCTCTGTATTGTGTTTGGCTAAATAGTACAAGAAACAATTTCATATGCATGTTTAGAATAGAATATAAGTGCGCCGCTTGCCTTGGGAAGCTTTTAAAGTTAGAGCCTCAGAAGCGACAAAGTTATATGGGCGACCTTGAAGTGCGCATCAGATTCTGTACCGCTACAACCATAGTTGAGAGAAAAGTACAGTCGGTGTATTAGCGCCCTATACTGAGGCCAAGCTGACTTCACATAGCAAAATGGCCAATCAGCTGCTTATGTAGATGTATACAGAAACAAGGTTATCGTTGGACAATCCACAGCCGCATTACACATGTTGTCATGGTATTAAAACAGCATTTTTCGCTTATCAATATGGCGGCTGGGCTGCTTCCTTTTCGCCTCTACACCCCATTAGACATTGTTGCAGAATGTTAGGAGTTTTTTCTAAGAAATTCACCCTTTACTACTGTTCGAAATCTTATCTACGAAAAGAAAACACACTTAAAACTTTTAAAACTATGCTTTTCTATTATATACGTAAATTCTTAGCACCTTAAAATGGCTAAAGACGGCTATTTTAAGAGTGCGTAGTAGATAAATAAACACTGTAAACATCAATTAATTTTTACGCTTTTTTCGAAACCAATATGGATAAAATACTCAATAACAATCCTAGATAATGGTAATTGCCAACTTTATGACTAAAGAAGTATCCAGAATTACTAATTCGTTACACGTGATCTCTGGCGCCGCAGTTAAATGCACGAGGTTCCGACGTCAGAGATTGTGCCTCAGAAGTTCATAACACTGGAAACACTTTTGTTTAAAATAGCTGGCTAAAACAATTGTCTAGGATTGCTATTGTTTAATTTTCGCAAATTGGCTTCAAGAAACCTACAGTTATAGATTAATGCTTTTAGTGTTGAATTATGTACCACACCCTCTTAAGACTACTGTTATGAAATCCCAACATGAATTGCAACAAATAAGAAGCACGCGCTGGACCTTACTACGTACTTTCCGTAAATTAAAAAATAGGGCCACTGCTTGAAGTCCCATTGGAAAACAACAACGAACAAAGCACTGCACGCCGTTAACGCGTCTCGCGCATAAACACGACACGAGTGTCGAAGTACGAGCCAATCTTTCACTTAAAAGGAGTCTACGCCAGTGTCGAATTTCGACCTTTGACGCGTGGGAACAGCGTAGCAATATGAGCCAGTGTCCAATGCTGAGGTGACCATAACATGTTATTTTAGAATAGTACTAGCTGCCCCGACAAACGTTGTTTTGTCACTTAAACAACTTACTTTAAGAATGTGGAAGAGGTCTAATAATAAAGAAATTACTAAATAATAATAATAATAATAATAATAATAATAATAATAGAGCAGCGACACCTGGTGGGGATAGACTGGTATCAGCTCGTGCGTGTATCTGATCAATTATCACTTACACAGTTATCGACCGGGTTCTGAAATTACTAAATTAAAAATATCTTCTAAACAATAGCACTTAGAAGTATAATAAATAGATAAAAACCTATTCGCAGACCTACCAAATGTATATACAAAATTTCACTCAAATCGGTTAAGCCGATTCGGAGGAGTGTGGAAACAAACACTGTGACACGAGAATTTTATATATTAGATGAAGTAAAGTTCAATTCGTCCTTCCGCTTTGCACATTACAAATTTAGGTACTATTTTCGGAGTTGCAGCAGTGTAAAAACCCCCATTTTTAGCCATTTTGAGATGCCCGAAAATCATGTTTCTAAGAAGCGAGCTGAATTTTTTAAAAATATAAGCATAGGTTCAAGTGTGTGTTCTTTTCGTAGATAAACATAATATAAATAAGTTTAGCGGTTTTGCGTAAAAAATAATACGCGTGACACGCTGCAACGCCGTCCATGCTCCAGTCGAGGACTCCTCTTAACGCACGCCTGTTTCTGTAAAGCTTTTGAACCACGTGGATGTTTCCAGCCGATCCTTTTTTACTGTGGGACGATATTATATTATTATTGCATGAATTTGATTGCTATATGCATCCGGTTAGTACGTGTTTAGGTACAGCAGCCTGAATATGCACTTTAAATCTTTTCTGGAAGGCTTAGAAACTGTGCTTTTATGATAATGGTATCTTGATGACGTTCCATCCTTGCCCGAAGTACTATATTTTGTTTTCGTACATTTGTAGAATGGGTACACGTGGAATAGTTACGTAAAAAGACGTATTTGCCCGCGCATTACAGTGCATTTGAAGCGTGCAATGGACGGCGCACTCAAAGTTCTTTTATTGCAACGCGAGGCAATACAAGAGACATAGAAGGCAGAAGACAGGATAAACTGCGACTGGCGGACGTCAGTCATGGACGCGGGCAGAGCGGGTGTACCACTGCGAACACGGGTTTGCACTCAGCATTGTCTGTCGCCGCTGCAGGAATTATTCACGTCTGCAGGCGCACGTGTCGTCGTGGTGTGGAACGACACGAACACCACACCTCAACGTCGACTGCCCCTCGCGACAAGCTGTCTGCAACCCGTCTAACCCTGCTGTTCTCACAAGTGCAGTAATACATCCACCTAGGGGCCTATTATGTCACTTCATTAGAATTCGTGTTCTGTAACTAGAAATGACGCCTTGACTGTCCTTCAAATAGTTTGTTACTCTCCAAAGATCTGGTCTTAAGGGGGCGGTTCAATGAATATTTTAATTGTTTAAAAACAATTTTTATTTGTACGCGATTTGTAGGCATATAATGTGACAATTCTTTACTGTAACGAATATTTTTTAGCTTTCGTAGTTTTTGTATCATACCGTATTAAAGTCACAATTTGAAAGAAAAAAATGTTTTTTTTTGCAGTAAAGTACAACCTGCTTATTTAACGACATGAAAAAATTCACACTTAATAACAGTGCCCTGGTCTATGACATGCCATGTACAAAAATCACATTGAATAGTTTTTTGTATTTTTAAAATATTTTTTATTTTAAATTCATTATTTTCAAATACAATAAAACACGTCAATGCGGTTTCTAAACCTGTAGTGTCATAGTTCATAGCACTGTTCTTCAGTGTGAAATTTTCTAGTTCGGTAAGTATGTTGGGTTTTCTTTAGTGCATAGAACATTTTTTTTTGGCAAATTTGAACTTATAATGGTATTATTTAAAAAAAATATGAAAGCTAAAACATTTTCGCTGCAGTAAAAAATAGTCATAATATATGCTTAAAAAACAAACCATATTTCGAACAAATAAATTTTTCCTAAACCATTAAAATTATCATTGACCGCCCCCGGGGTTGTACCAGAGAAGACCCAGAAACATTTTTGGCATTTTAGTTGTGTTATACAATCATCCTCGTTGGAGAATAAACACTAGAATGAAATGTGACTGGGAAGGAGACGTAAAACATTACTTAACGTTCACTTAAGTATAGAATACGTTTCGAAACTTGAAGTTCTGTGTATAATAACTTTTACCGCCAAAGCAAGTTACAAATTTGATACAGCATTCGTGCTGCTATCTCGTGGCCATACTTGCACTAATACAGTATCCGTGCTGTTATCTCTTGTACGTGCAGTACACTAACTTTCTACTAGAGACGAGTGCATTATTGATGACAGAAGTTGATTTTATAACACGTTATCGAACTTCTAAACAGGACAAATTATTAAGTAATATATTATTTATAGAAAAATTTACGCAATCAGTAATTCAAAAAATGCTGTGAAAACTTAGAACGTCTAACATAGTAAGATGTGTGAAAGTTTACAGAGCAAAGTTTACAGTGTTGCCAAGCACATGGAGATTTTGGTAAAGAGAGGTGTTCGAGAATACGATATAAAAACAGTCACGAGTGACTATTTAAATCTCAGTGGCTCTCAAAATCCAGTCACACGTGACGATCTTTGCCATAGATAAAGTTAGAGAGTACCATCACTGACTTCGAGTGATTCAACATAAAACCATTCGGCCTTTAAGAGGAGTCCTCGACTGGCACATGGACGGCTTTGCAGCGTGTCACGTGCATACATTTTTATGCGAAACCACTTAAGTTATTCGCATTATGTTTACCTACGAAAAGAACACACACTTGAAACCATGCTTAAATTTTTTTTTTTTTTTTTTTTTTTTCAAAAAAGCAGCACGCTTGTTAGAAACATGATATTCGTGCCTCTCAAAATAGCTATACACGGGATTTTTTAGACGGTTGTTACTCCCAAAATATTTCCTGAATTAGTAAAGTGCAAAACGAGAGGCATGCGTTGGTCTTTACTTCATACTATTCAAAAATAAAATATTGGGGCCACCGCTTGAAGTCCCATAGTAAAAAGTCTACAAGGAAAACCTTGCACGCCAGTTTGGCGCGCTGCGAATAGAGGCGATATGCTTCTCGTCAAGCGTGGGACACTGGCTCTTATCGCTACGCTGTTAAAGGTGGAAATTTGATTCCTCTTAACAGTTACAGAACAAACGCTGACGCTAAAATGTCTAGCCTTATTTCATACGGTTAAAAGTAAGGTAAGGTATTGGGCTTTACTACGACTCGTCGACAGCGAGGTCATTATAGACGGTGACACAACTTGGTACAATGACAGGAGCTGTGAGAGGAGTCGGCCATGGCCTTTGTTAAGGAACCATCCCAGCATTCACCTGGTGCGATTTCGGGAACCCATGGAAAACAGAAATCAGGATGGCCGGAGCCGGGTATCGAACCCGAGTCCTCCAGAATGCGAGTCCAACACGTAACGGTTACGCCAGCCCACTCGGTTAATATGGTTAAAAATTACTTGGCCAGTTAACGATACCTAAAGTTATTTTGCACAATTTCACCTGGCCTCAAAGTATCTAACACAGTATCCTTACGTAACACTATATGACAAAATTCAACAGGTTTAGACACTATCTAAAATTCACATGTTCTAAAAGTGTTTCTCTAATCACCTACCCAGCTTAAAATGTTTTGGCCTTTACTTACAAACCCTACACTACTTTACCCAACGTCACCTGGAATTTGTCTGGTTACCTTACCCAATACTGTCTGGATTCAAGTCGCATAATTTAAAACTATTTGTCAAATAGTCACCTGGCGTACAACTATTTATGCTTCAATAAATTAGATAATGTTGTTATACCAAATGTTTAGTGTTTTAAAGGTTTATATGAAATCGCAGTTCACATAAATTTTAAGAAAAGCTGTTTGAAAAAGTAATTAAGTATATAATTGTGGTTTATTTAACATATATTGTTTTCGTATACCAGAAAAGCGCTAATAAGATTTATAAAACTAAACAATAATTGCATTTTTTTATATAAACTATGTTATCCAAAATGTCCACAATTCCCTCTGTTGCTTTCTTGGCTTGGAAACACAATATGTGTAAGTAATTTTACATTCGGTAATTTACACAATAAATTACGTATATTTTAATACTGTAAGTAAATTTTTTTACAAAAGAAATGGGGCTACGGCGTTAAACCCTATATAGTTACAATAAATTTCCTTTGATATGTTATAAATAGGTAAAAAAAATATATGCCAGAGATAATCAGATTGGTGTATAAAAATAATTCAACGTTTATTATTTTTGCATAAAAACGTTGTTGACATCTGTTTTTACTCTAATGACATATTTCACGCAGTATGAAAATTATAGTTAAAGAATTATCTTACAATAATATACGGAATGTCCCGGGAGGAAAGGACAATATTCTGAGAGGTGATATTGTGATCAAAAAAGTTTTTGTGAAAATGGGGTCAAAATGAAGCGTTTGTCGAGATAGCACCATTTGAATGTAAACATTGATAAGCTCTAAAAATTAGCAAACATGTTCCTCGTTTCAGTTACAAGGAAATTGTAATACATGAAAGATATCATACTAATCTTATTTTTCCTTTGTTGTTATAACAATATTATAATACACAGCCATTTTCTTTCGTGTGATGTTATTATTGGTCCAAAGCCAATACCTTCGAGGGGGCACGGTGGCCAAGTGGTCAGACCATTCGCCCCCCACCAAGGCATTCCGGGTCCGATTCCCGGCGGGGTTGTTCCCCGGATTTTCGCATGTGGGAATCGTGCCTGACGATGCCGTTGGTCGGCGGGTATATTTCACAATAAATTCTCAAAGATCCCTCCATCGACCTCAATGCATTTGTCAACTCACATACGAATTTTTAAGAACGTTTCTCAATTAATGTGTGATGTTACACGTTGGATGACAGGCTGATAGGTCCCATAATTTTCGACCCGTTATATTATTGTTTACGAGGTTGTTTGAAGGGTGAAGTCCACAGAAGTAACGGTAATACACGAGACGAACTACTCGCTCGCATAATGGATGATTTTACAGTCATACGGGAACGTCACGATGATCTTCGTTGGACAACACGTCATCTTTTTCAGCGAGTTGACAAATGCATTGAGTTCAATGGTGTTATTTTTGAGAACTTATTGTGAAAGCATGGGCACAGGGCCAAATATAACATGACATAATACAAAATGGATGTGTATTGTAATATTGTTATTACAGCTATGGAGAAATAAGTTTAGGTGTGTTATTCGTTACGTATAACAATTTACTTCTAACAGAAACGAGGAACATAGCTGCAAATTAAAAAAAAATAATTTTAGAGCTTATCAATGTTTACCTTCAAATGTGGCTATCTCGACAACCGTCCCATATTGTCCCTATGTCCTTATGAACTATTTTGATCACAATGACCATGTACTATCATTTACCAGAATGTTGCCCTTTCCTCCCGGGACATCTGTATAATGATTAGCTCTTATAGATTAATTAATTTAATCGCACACTGTGATAAGAATAGAAAAGAAAGAGAGAGAGAGAGCAAATTGAAAGATCTGTAAACTGCCGGGCACGATAATGTTTTAAGGCTAAAATTTCGGAGGGCCAATATTTGCATTTTCTTCAAAATGCCCTAAGCAGTGAATATGTCCGGAAAAACGGACGATAAGAGAAAACATGCGTTACCATCTCGGCGCCATGTGCGGATAAATTCAGCGGCTATCTAAGAGTAAAGCTGGAATATTCCATTAAATAAATTAAAAACAAACCTTCCTATGGAAAAAATTTAACTACATTTTAAAATTACATTTTAGTAGAATATAAAGTACATATAACACATAATCCATAGGCCTTTGCGTTAACGACTGGATTTGGTTATTTTACGATTAACGGTTATTAACACGGGAAGTTATTTAACGCAACACTGTCAGTATCAGTCAATTAAAACATAGAGATATACGAATACTAATATAGTAACATTGTAAGTTTTACACATACTTTTATAAAAAAAGACGTTTCCTTAACATTATAAACAAACATATTTCTTTGAGGCCCTTCCGCCTGTAGTAAGTAAATCTAGTGAGAATGTACTGGTTTATTGACATACACTATTACTTATGATTTGATGATGAAACTGTGAAACATTGAACATGCAAGTCACAACAGAACAGTTGATCATTAGGATAAAACTGACGTACTTAATGCAACAAAAATCAACAGGTATTTTAAAAATCGAGAAATTCCGAATTGGAAGTCCATTCAAATTTCAATAGAACAGACAACATAAACGGAAAGCAAACAAAAATAAATACTGGTTCTTTTTTTTTTTTTAATTCAAGAAATTCTAATTGGGAAGTCAAAGTTGTTTTTTGTTTACGTCTGTCTGTTTTGTTGCAGTTTGAATGAACTCCTAATTCAGAGATCCTTGGTTTAAAAAAATAAATGTGTTAATGTTTTACGTCAAGTACATCAGTTATTTTCTTTACAATCAACTGTTTTGCTGTCTTTATTGCTTTCATGTTAATAGTTATACAGGATTAATCAACAAATTATGAGCAATTGTGTATGCCCACACACTAATACATTCTTATAATTAACCACTATTGTAAATAAAATTGAAAGATGTCAAAGATATTTAGAGCTATACAAATAAAAAAAAATTAAAAAATATCTTTGGTGTTACTAATTATTTCATTTATGTACATTTTTATTTTTTCGAAATGTTTTGATGTAACAAGAAGAAGCACTCTTTATAGATAAATTAATTCTTTAAATGGCAATTAAGTGTAGCATAACGATTACTATTAAAACTATTTTATTTGCAACATTACTTTTATTGCTATTGCTGTATAGGTATTTCAAACAATATCTTTCTTTGCGTAGTGACGGATTTTTAGTTTTTGCATTCAAACAAAAGTTATTTTCACCGCAACGAAAAAATGGGATTTGTGAATAGAGTGTTTTTAGTATGATACGAAAGAAAACGTATTGTTATATCAAGTTTGGTGATTATTACACATGAAATACTGACTGAAACATGTAAACTCTAGTGCATTGTTAGGGGTAGTAGGCAAAAATGCTCATATCCAGGTAACATGTATGTTAAACTATTTTATAAAACGAAATATTTTCTTTGATTCTTTCCTTAAGTGAAGCGGATGAAACCGAATTATTGTTATTCAATATATATATTTTTATTTATTTAAAATGTGTGCAAGACATCATGTCAAAAACATTAGGCGTGACAATATTATAACCATTTAGGGCTCAACTAATTGTTATCAATCGCATACTATTTAACTAAAATTACGTGTTTGGGTTTTAGTTACCGGTTTGTAATTGTCGTTTGTGAAGAAATTGAGAGAAATGGAACATTAAAGAATACTGCGATAATTAATGTAAATCACTGAAGCCTTTAATTGACGTTATTACACATTTTGCTGTCTGTTGTGCGTGATTTCGTCGAGACTTGCTATTTAACCAAACATACATTATTTTCATTTCTGCAGCTAGCCAGGGAATACATCATTTCACAAAACATCGCGTGTTACGGACCAAGGATTTTTCCGCCGAAGGGCGTTACAAAACCTTAAATTTTATTTTGTTAGATTGGTAAAATAGTTTTCCATCAAATCTTACTTTACTTTCGTCAGGAAAAGGGTTAATGAAATATCTTGTATGTATATAAAATGTATCTATTTTAATAACCTACGTATAGTTCCGAATTGCCACAATGTGTCCGTACAGTAAATTGTTACATAAACTTCTCGTTTATACCTGTTGCTAATATACAACGTTTTATTTCAAAATTTTAATCATTTTTAAAATGTTGGTGTTATGTCAGTATTAGGAAAATAAATTACTAATTTTAAAAAATTAAAATTTTTAGTAATTTCTAGCTTCTAGGTACGAATTGGAGTACTAATAAAATTTTTGGGTCCCCATTCTACCCCTCTACCACGTTTTGCAACCTCTTCCTCTAGATGATTTTGCCAGCAAGCTTAGAGCGTGCACGCATACACTTTACCAAAACTAATTTTAGTACATATTTTTCCCTCTACTCCATTCTGCCCCGTGCCGACATTTTATTTTTGCAAACATATTCGCGGACGCACGCACAACTCATTAAAGTTATTTTTTAATAAATTGTTTTAGGTACACATTTTCATCTCTACCTGAATTGTCCTCATCCTTCCCGCCACCAAATTTGGTTCAGGTTTGGCAGAAATCTTCGCTGACTCATGCACAGCAACTCCCTAAGTTTTATTGCAGGTGAATGAATGCCATTGGGGTGCATACATCACACACAGCACAATTACATGACTTGAGGCGTAAACATGATTGTTTTTTTTTATTTCGATAACAATTGGACTCATTGTAACCATATTTCCAGTTTTAACTGTCCATCGTCCAAGCTTTGATTAAGAAGGTATTTTACAACGATGTTACTCAATTTTAGAATGTAACGGCATGAATAAATAAAAACTTTGTGATAATTGGCGAGATCTACAACGGGACCGTTTGCAAGCAAAATGTATATATCTAAACTTCATCATCCCAATGTAAGTGGACAATGGTTTAACGCTGCTATTTTAAGATAGCATACTAGTAGTGTAGTAATGTCGGTTCTATTGCAGGAGCCTAGGAGCGGGATCGGGGGATCTGTTCAGTATGTGTCTCGTAATTAAATGTGTACGGTCTACCCATCTTCTTGTTTAATGTCCGTTGTCTTGATACCTAGCTACCCTCATTGGCTCAACCTTCTATCTTGTTTTTTCAAAATTAGTTTTATTGTTGTCCTCTAGGTAGGGCTGCCAGTAGTTACTGATCGCCTCCTAGATGGCGTTGATTATTAAGACTTTGGTGCTGAGTCTTTCCACCAGAAGAGCTACTAGCTATACCAGTCGTATTGGTTCTAGTGTCGTCTGCTAGTTATCGTTGGTGTTGTATGTACTACTGGTTTAGTCCGTCTCTGTT
>PNEQ01114720.1:0-26383 GCA_003012365.1 Medauroidea extradentata | reverse complement strand
TGTAATAGTGGTGGTGGTAGTGATAGTAGTAGTACTGCGGTGAATTTCAGAAAATTAGCACAAGTTAATTAATTAAAAAACAAGAAGTTACCACCATAACTAACAAGCCTACTTTCCTCAAAATGGGTGAAATAAAATTTTAACTTAATTTGCTTTTTGCGTTTATGTATATCCAAGCGTTTTATTTTGTTTAAATAGCTGCTCGCTTCTTTAAGAAATTGTAGAAGTTTAAGAAGAAATACTAGTTAGTTTTCAGTTGCAGGTTTTTGTAAGTTAATTATTCATTTTGTCTATGGAAAACTAGTCAATTGGAGATACCACGCGAGGTGGGGTAATGGTAAAGCACTCGCTCCGCATTCGGAAGGACCCGGGTTCGATCCCTTCTCCTTATTTCAGCTTTCCTCCCGAAATCACTCCAGGCGAATACTGGTATGGTTCCTTAAACAGGCCCTGGCCGACTCCTTCTCCCTTTACCATCGTGTTCCACTGCTGTTCGAGGGGACGTACAAATACCAAAATCAATAACACCAGTAAAAAGTTCACAATTATGTGATTTACTTTTGCATGGTATGTGGCAACACTGACAGTTCCTGAATGACTTGCCTCACGGTGACCGCTGTCGTCGCCAGCTATTGTGTCGGACGCCGCGCTGGCAACTTACTGTACAAGGCAAACACATACTGAGTTTGTACCCGTTCCGGGGGAGGGGGGGGGGGATAGGAACTTGCGAGTCTCTGCAGTCGGGCAAACGACATATACGTTGTTCATGGTAGCTTTTCAAGTCCGCCTTGTAAAATATATTAAAAATACTTCTTGTGACCACAGATGTTTATTTTGTGGTACGGTACAATCTGAACACTTTTATTACTTAGGACGCTATGTGCACAGTAAAAACGACAGTAAATGACAAATTTTTAAAACGAAAAAAAAAAAAAAAAAAAGCTAAAGTGCTTACTTTATTGTGAACCGCCTATACACGGGTTGGCTTCCCCTAGTTTCATTACGTAGATTTTTTTAAACGGTACATTTCATGCGCTTGCAACAGGGGGCTCTATTCTTATGATGTAATGCTCAAAATGAAGAAGTAATCAGAAAACATGTTAGAAAATCAACTATATGCAATAAGTGGGTGACAAACCGTAATATTTTAATAGCAGGGATGCGATTGAGCGGTGATTTCTTTTACATGCTGAAGATCTCGATATTACTTAGTAGGTCTACTGTTCATAGAACCCATTTCCGGTATTTCGACAAACTACCGTAAAACGGTTAAAATATTTCCAACAAAATTATCGGTGCAATATTTACTTTAGAAACTCATTTTTTCTTTGTAGGCAAATTACAGGTAGTTTGATTGGAACGTGACATTTAAAAAGAAAAGAAGTTGTCGAGAAATATGTTTCAAATTTTGATTCCTTTCACCCCGTTTCACGGTACTATTTTAAAACTCAGTTCAAAGGGTTCATGCCTCATTTAATATTCCCTTTGAATAAAAGTGAAAGTGTCCGACACATTCTATAGGCTACTGACTTTTTTTCATGAGGTGTCACCTTCAGTTAAGCGTCAAATTTCCTTGCGCACTAGTGTGTTACAGCTCTGCAAGGTGATTTCTTACAAAAAATTAACACGAACATGTAGTGACCAGTATTTCTTATAGTGATTCCATTACGAAACTATGAGCCGTCAAACCATGTTTTGGAACGTGTCTGAATACAAATCTGAGATATGTTTTGTAATACCACCCCCCTCTTTTTTTTTCATTATAAAAATTGGTGTAGCCACCTTCTGTTTGCGTATAACGGACTAACAGTAAGCCTTCAACGATTTATGAAGATCATTTGTGACTCAGTACATCACAATAGACAAAAAGGTCGTCTTGTCAAAACCAAATGTAAGTACCCTGACAGGTAAGCTAGACGCTGGTCGTAGAGTTTCCAACTGCTTACTAGCGACGCCAGGTGTATTCTAAAGCCCAGTACACACGGGCATATTTCTTGTTCAAGAAGGTGAACACTTTCTTGTTCACCTCGACTTGTAGCGAACTTGTATCGTGTGAACGGCCACCGAGCATACTAGTGACTAGCATACACAGACTTGTAACTAGCTAGTGTGGGATAGAGACGGTACTATTTTTCATTATCTTTCTTGTACTAGTCGAATATAAACACACCATTTTTATGCACGCGCGAATGTTTCTGAACAAACTAGCTCACAAATACGAATCATTTTGAAATAAATACTGTCTTAGCCGAACAAAAGATGCTATTAAAGGAATATTTGCTGATCGTGCGCTATGTCACTTTATATCTGTATATAATTAACTAGAGACAATAATTCCATTTTTACATTTTAAAGCTTATTATTGAAGCAGGTACAATAAGTATTGCACTTATTACCTCCAATACTCGAAATGCAGCCTTAAAATCTGTACTCAAAATTTTAATGTTGTACACCTGATTGTACAAGAAAGTTGGCTGTGTAAATTAAACAATCAATTTGGTAGGATACTAGCTAGAACACTAGGTATTGTTCTCTTTCTTGTACACATTTGATGCTCACTTTCATGTACAAGAAACATGCCCTTGTGTACTGGGCTTACAACACGCACGAGTAAATGTCGCGGTCATGTTAGCACATCCTAACACGAGTTTTCACTTCTTTTATTTTGTATAGAGAACGTACAAATGAATGTAAAATAATGTAAGGAATACTGAACTTAATTCAGAGAATAGTAATCGTAAATATGTTGTACAGAAATTAATGTAATCTGACTAACGGTAATTAAGTTTAATAACATAGAAGCACGTGAATGTGTGCTGATGTATTTTTGTACAAGTATAATGAAAACATTGGATTTGCGTATGAATGAGTAGAACTAATTAAGACAAATTTTTTGTACATTTCTTTAGTTTTTTGTTATTATGGTTAAACACTTGCTAAACTATTTGTTTCATTTGAATTCAGAAAGTTACATATAACTAAACTATACTAGCAGTAGGTTATAGGTAGTAATTTATAAAATTGTAATTAAAATTAATCTAATATATATATTGTGGTTGAGTGTAAGAGAAGGCACAATGCTTTTCTTTCGCCACATTCCAATAGACATTGTTATTACAAATAACAAACTTTCGGGTAGTGTATTGATGAACACACTCAGTTTTGACCGCCGACCCCAAGAAAGCTATAAGCTATACGCAGTTCACGACAGCATGAGCACCTTTGAAGCCGTCGTTACTTTATTCCAGCTAGCCAATTTGAATTTGTCTGCCTCTTCTCAATTTAAACATAGCACACTTAGTAATTATACTGATGTGTATAGAGTGTACCGTACTCACGTCTGGGACCACAATAACAAATATTTTACTTCCTATAAGGTGGTCTTCAAAAGTGCTCACTTGACGCGAACAGCCTGTAGTTAGAACATTGTACCGGCATTAACAGCAAAATAACATCTGTGCTTGCTGGAGAACGTAGTGGTGTCTTCCAGGCCAGCTGGAGAAAGGAAATGACCCTGCGAGACGTGCGCGGAGGAGCAGATAAATGTTAACTATGGGAGAAGAGGCGTGGCCC
Organism: Medauroidea extradentata; assembly: GCA_003012365.1. NCBI lineage: Eukaryota > Metazoa > Arthropoda > Insecta > Phasmatodea > Phasmatidae > Medauroidea > Medauroidea extradentata. The sequence goes on along the minus strand of PNEQ01114720.1, from coordinate 22,810 downwards.
GCCTACAACCGCATCGCCCTCACGCACTTTCTTGGCCAGTCCCTCCAAGAATACATGTTACAGTGAAATAATAACGGATTGAAATAATGCATCTAAAATGGATGCAACCAACAAGTAGTTTTATTTAGTATGCTGACAATTAAATGTAATAACGAAAATTATATTACTAACACTGAAATTCTTAGAAGTCTCTTCAACATTCATTGTTGATCCACCATTACCGTTTGTATGTCAAATTCTTCTATCTCCAAAACCCACGTGCCTATGCAGATAGCATACATATTTAACTGGGCAATGTTGCAATACATTTATTTTTAAAATGCCGAATGTTAAGTGTTGTTCCGCAGTTTTTGTATGTTAGCACACGATTTGCCAGGGAGCATAAAATAATAATTCACAAAGAAAAAAAAAATAGTTCCTTTTAAAAGAGAAACTCCATAGGTATAGATAAATAAAAATTGAAGTTGTGATAAACTGCATGTTCTGACGTTGGTATTACGGAAGGGTGAATTGTAGCAAACTTCAGCCGTTTTCGGCGAAAATAATGTTGTCTCTGTTTAACTTGGGAGTTTGGACTCTCTTTTATGCTATCTGCTCTTGGCTATTGTTGCCACAAAGTACCAACATTTTGGTCAACCTTTAAATACTGCTACAGTACACGATAACATCTCGAACCTCTCCAAGGTGCGTTATAAGGATTTCGTACCTTTGAACATTATGAGAAGGCAGCACTGAGCCACTGGTCGACTTTATCGGTTGTACTGTGTTTAATCATAGGTTAATGTAAGTGTGTGTGTGTCTGTGTGTGGTGTATATATATATATATATATATATATATATATATATATATATATATACATACACACACACACACACTCGGGAAATTAAATTTTCTTGCGAATATAGATACAATGCATTTCTATAAATCACGAACACCAAGAAGTGATACCTTATGAAAAGTAAACCAAAAATAAAATACGTCACGCTACGTACCTACCTGAAATATTATGGAAGGAATGAGCATTTGACGGTGATAAAATTAATAGTTGTGGCCACCCTCTTATTTTATATAGTTGTACCGTCTAGATTTTGGTATATTTGACAGTGGTTTATTGGGAAGATCATATAAATAACAAAAATAGTCATCATGTTGCAGGTGCGTAGAATCTACCGTTGTCCAGAAAAACATATGAAGCTTCAATTACAATCCCTAGCGCGTAGACAATGCTATCTTGAAGAGAGTATGGTTGGTTGCTCAGTCCACAGCACAATTATGGTAGAGGACACCTACGTGTTAGGGATTGTAACAATGAGTCGAAGCCTCGTATGTTCTGAACGCAGCAATTGCAATGCAGCACCAAACGTACCAACATCACAGACAGTACTAAAGTTGTAGTTTATATGAGTGTGTGGCCAAGGCCACCAGTGTTATTTTCACTATCGTGGAAGGTTCGCTGCTAGTTGGAGATCCCAGTAACACAAAGCAATGTAAGGAACAGCATCCACTAATATCCAGATATTATGAAAAACTAATACGTCAAAAATGTTACTTTTTAAGGGATCGTTCCTTCCTTAACATTGCATTTAGGTACACTTTTTTTTTCGGCGTTAGTCGGTGAAAGAAAATTAAACTTTGTGCCTTCCCAATCATATTTTCCCGCCTCGGTTAATGTGCAAGCCATTAGTTCAATATGGGGTCATTTTCACTACAGCGCCGTTAATTTATATACATATTTACAAACAAGGAATCACAAAGACAATCACTGCGATGGATCGAGTTGAGTATTACAATTCAGGAACTAAAGTAATCTATGCTGTTTATAAATTACAGCCACTTATTTCGATATTTAAGTGACAGCTTCAACAAACATCACCACGAGCCCCTCGACAAAGAGACTGGTTGTCTTAACATACGTGGGGGGTTGCACAGGGACACACGAACCCCTTGCCTCCGGGGCTAGGATACAGACTCAACAAACATACCTATTTTTCCCTCTCCCCTCAAGATGTTTGGAACCTAAGCATTCCTCCGGACTCAACACCAATGGGAGGCGAGTTCGGAAATGCCATCTGAATTTAACTACGGCATACACGACAGACAAAAATAGCTTCTTGGAAACCGCAAGACACGACCCGGGGGGGGGGGGATGTGCTGTCTACACACATCCTAGACTTCAAAGGGCGTGGGTGTTACCTGCATTTAGCTTCCACACAAGTTTCTGGGAGTCTCATTAACTGTTTCTAAACGCTTCCCCGCACATTTTTACTATCACACAACTCAAGAACACAAGTATGCGAAAAGAAAACCTTGATGTATCAATTTCTATATCACGACCGACTATACAAGTGATCAATCAATGTAGCTTTAATTCTCAGTCCGCTGCGCTAAGACAGCGCACACAAACATGTAACTTAATTTACCAGAATTTTCCTAACTTCCCTTAGCCAAAATTTCAAATGTCCCTCGCTATTTTTTCTAATTTGTATATATTTTGCAATTTTCTGACTACCTCAAGCCTAGTTCTCACCACTTTTTTATTTAATTTTTATTTACTATCAAAACAAACTGTAAAAAACTGTAATAGAATACAAAAAACACAGTAATTAAGAAAATGTTATTACTCATTAATTTAGAAAAAAAATGTTTCCGTCGTCAGGAAGACGGCCGACTTCAGCATAATATTTTCCTTTCATATTACTATCACTGGAAAATTTCCAGTAAACACCCTGATTTTACATGTAAATTACCTTACTTATCCTGTGCTAATTTCAACTTCCCCTTTCCCCTGACTTTCCCTTGCTTTCCAAAATGAGGACAATCGACACTTTAATTGTGTAGTCACCGTATCAGACACAAATAGAAGACCGAAAAACTCTCAAATTGGTGTAGGATTTTAATGTCAACGCACTTTACGTTTACGACCATGTATAAACCAAAGTCATCATTGTTTCCGCTATGCGTCTGGCCAGAAATTAAACCAATTAATAACTGTTATAGTTAATCCAAAAGAAATTAAAACACTGCCAAAGACTGAAAAAAGTAAAAAAAAAAAAAAAACATACTATGCAAAACAACGAAAAGGAAAAAATAAAAACTCATAAGTTTGAATTTATTTCACACAATGTGAAAAGGCGTAGTTAGAAAGAAATAATAGATTTACATAGATGCAGTCTGCTACATAAAGCAAAATATTATGTTTACCGTGAAAAAGTTTTTGCACGGCACTTTTTTTTAAAGACTGATGACGATATACAGGATGAGTTTGAATTCCACCGACAAACTTTGTGGGGCGATTCCTTATGTAAAATAAGGTAGGATTTACATTTAACAGTTTGGCCGGAAAAGCATATTAAGAGCGTTACGACCACATAAAAATGGATGTGTACAATCGATCTTAATGAACCCATCGAAAACAACTGGAGGTACCGCGAAAAACGTAAAGATACGTGTTAGAGGATACAAAGACCTGTTTTCTGACTACATGATATTGGTACGAATCAACCCCCTTTGTAGGAAAATTTGGTAGGCGAGATTGCGATCGTATGGCATTTCGTACCCGCAACGTTGTCTCGTGGTTTGGTGCCTGTTTGTGAAGAAACATGTGTTAAACAACAAAAAAGGTCGCTTTGGTAAAACACCCACCGGCCAACAATTTCCCCAAAAACAATGACCGACATATCTGCGGGTAGATTGGAGTGGCATTCCCCCACGCCCCGTGTGGTTATGCAACTAATCAGACACTGCTACTACAGGGGTTGCGGTGGTCAGGCGGCAACATCTCTTGACTAAAACCACTTTTATAAAGAAATATTCGAGACACTATTAAGTTATAACGGAAGCACCAATATAAATAAATATCGCATGAGGATGATACCGAGAGCTGCGGTATCGCACCCTGAAGGCAGATGTTATTAACACACGCTATACATGTCTAACGTTATCAGATGCATAAGACAAATAATTATATAATGATTTGCACGTTATTCAATGTAATAGACTTATAATAAAAATCACGTTACACCTGAAGGACGCATTTGGTGTAAGGGCCCCGCCCCCTCAACATTACAACAGTTTATTATTTAAATTCCTCCTACGTACAACCTTAGCTGTGAACGATGACACGGTACCACAAAGCACAAGTAACCTAGTACTAGTGTCGTTAATTACCGACTTCAAGAAATACCACCTGAAATTGTCTCGCGATAAAATAACTTAAAATATGCTGTTCACAATGAAATTTTAAATAAAAATGACTATGTTTGAAATAATATGCTACTTTAAACATGATAATATATTTTTATAAAAAAATTCTTGATATCTTGTCACTATATAACTATACAAATTTTTCAAAACCTGGGGGAAAAACTTCTGGTTCATTAACAGCCTTAAGAGCCCTATACAACCGGGGCATGAACATTGTTGCAGAGGTTAGGAGTAAGTTGTTTTTAAGAAGTACTACTAAACGTGTGTTCGATATATTTACGTACGAAAAGAAAACACATTTTAAACTGTGAATCTCTATTTTTGTATTCTAGATATCATGGTTAGAAATATGCTTTCGGAGCATCTCAAAATTGCTTAAAACAAACACACTGCTGTCGCGTAAAAAAAAACCCATCTAAAATCGTAAAACAAAAATAGATAAGTATATGCTGGGCTTTACTATGCACTTTTCATAAATAAAAAAAATACAGTCACAGCTTAAAGGTACAATAGGAAAAAGTCAACAACCATTGCAATGCACGCTGCTGTCACACCATTTTGACCAAGCGCTTAAAGGCGATGGGGTTGTTGACGCACGAGCCAATGTAGCTCTTGTGGCCTGCCTATTGCCTGTCGTATCACCAACTTTTCGGGAGTGGGGGATTTATAACTAGTGGCGGAAACTTTCCTCGGAAATATTTTTTGTCTGTTTTGAAACTTAAAGTGTAATTCATTAACACTGTGTTACATGTTTTGAGCATAAACAAAAATAGCTTATGATTAAATTACAACATTTAACTTTTTTTTTTTAACTGGCTGTCATTTGGAAACTAATTTATTTCACAATTTAGACCATTGGAGCTGCGGTGGTTTACGCAGATCACTCAGCTTTCACCACGGCGGTCTGGGATCGATTCCCAGCGGGATAGTTCCTCACCTACGCAAGTGGAAAACATGGCGGACGTCGAAGTTGGCTGGATGAGGTTATCTCGGGTTGCTCCCATTTCCCCAGCCCCTACACACTGCCGCCACTAACCAACGAGACCTGCGCTCGCAAAAATCTTCGCACTTGGAACTGGATATGAAGTTATACGAGTTTCATCGATTACTTGCCGTTACCCGCGACATAGTTGAAGCAATAATATTATTTTTACATATGTTGCCAAGTCTCTATAATCTTTTATCATTAATTGGCCTAAAATTAAAAAATCTAAAACAAACATAAATTATACACGTTTATTGTCAAATTATATTCAGGTTCATTGAATAGTTTCCGAGATAACAGATTACACTCAACTGCTTTTCTCCCGAGCTAAGGAATTTTTATAATGATTATATCGTTCACTTTCGCAAAGAAAAATGTAAATACGACATTAAACTCTTTGAATTGTGCAATTTACAAAGAAAAACAGTGACATATTACCAGGAATATAAACTGTTCTGTCACAACTTAATAATACGTAGGCAAATATTTAACTAGACACTACACCCATCATGTAACAATTCGTAATAGTATTCGGAAAATCGCGGCCATTTGCATCTGGGAGATTTTCTACCACCACAACTCAAAACAATTGACGTCCCTTCCCTAAAACACATATCTTTCCTTATGAACGAAACATTTTCACCAAACAAAAAAAAAAAAAAAAATACGCTGGCAAATGAATTCTCTTTATCGGTCCATGTATTATTCACAATTTAAAGGCGCGCTCTGAATCGACCCACAATGCAAATCGCGCACAACAAACACAAAAACCTTTTTACGTCACGACTTAGCTGTACTGAGTCCAAAGACACCGTTAGCCGCGCGTCATCCGACTTCCACATTCGACTACATCGTTATCTTGCAAATGAGTGCTGCATACCGTACGAGTGAAAGGAAGGAACTAGGTGTGCTGCTGATCAATGGTAAATTATACACGTGTAGTTTGGCTTCATCCAACACCTGAATAGGAAAATAAATCCATTCTAATAGATGAACAAAACACACATTTTGACGGACGGTCGGTACTGAAGATATAAAAGAGCATTTTTAAACGACCTCGTTAATTTCATGGTGATGTTATAACTGAATTTTTTTTTGGCAAAAAATATGTTTTTATATATGTTTGTATATATAATAGTTTACGTCATTGTTATAAGCACTCTTGTCTAAAGTCGTTTTGAACGCTTAACTTATTTGTAAGTTACTCGTAAAACAAAAAGCTAATCGTCAACAATACGTATAGCATGCCAAAGGATGCAAGATGTACCTCAACATTTGCCTAACATGAGCGACTTATTACGTTACTGCTCACCAGTTCTAAAACAACGGACTGTTCGTCGGTGCACATCATAAGCATGGTAAGTGTCATCTCTTCAGTAAACTACGAATATTCCTCTATCCGCCAGTCGTTAGTTGGCACTCGAAATGCGAGCAGCCATTTTCGGAGTTACGGTTTCTTTTTTTAAGATCAGTAAACGTGCGTCCACAATGCTTAGTTACGAAAAGAAAACACACTTCAGGCTACTTGAGAATATTACTTTTTTGAGAGAGAAAGAGAAAGAGACACACACCGGGAAAAAAAAATTACGACCCTCAAACTTGGCTAAAATCAACTTTTTCAGGTGGTTGTTTCTCAAGATATATGTATCGGATTCGCTCGAAATTCAGGTATACACACTGGACTTTTTCTACAGTGACGAGTTCAACAAAATGACACTATCACCGCTCTAAGTGTACAGGAAAAACCTAATTACTGCGATAATACTGCGCGCGTATTTACGACTTTGGACGTAGAGGCGATATCACAATACATGTGCCGGCCAGCGACGCTCATAGCACCTCATCTATTTTCGCCTCACACACACAAAAGCACCCATCACCAGGCGGCTGTCTTAAGAGACGCTATGCGCCGGTATTAATGACTACGAATTTAAAGGCGTTGTTTACGAAAAAAAGTCTACTGTGCCAAATAATGCTGTACTTCTAGACATTAATAGGTACGTAACCCTTAGATAAGACAATTCTTCAGTGCAAATATTTTGCATGGTGACAAACCAAAATGTACAATTTTACTGTTGTGACAATCAAAAACAAAAAGGTGCAACTGCGGGTCCCAGACGACCTCAATAAGGAAACAAACATTGTGCATCGGACATTGTACATGGGGCGGTAAGGTAACGTGACAAACCTTACAGAAAGATGCATGGTGCATCTGTACAACAGCACCAATCATATGAACAACACACAGCACAAATGGAAACAAATTTGAAATGGTTTTCCCGTGAAGATTTTGTGACAGTAATGAAAAATTTCGTAACGAAGTATCATTTCACTCGCGCAATTTCTGACAGATCAAATCAGTAATGTTAGTACCTCAAGTCATAAAGAAAACTTTTTATGCAAAACAACGTGTTCTGCAGCTTACGTGCGTGAACTAATGTCAATTCCTCACGAATGTAGTTGCAGCTACCAATGTTATTGTGAGGGCATGTAATTTCATTCAGAAAAACAAGTACCGTGTGCGGTAAAACAATTTATCTGTTTTCCATGTCCCAAAGCCTTTAAGCTACTAGGTTTTTATAAGTACAAAACCCCGCGGGCCACGATTGGCGCAGTGGCCAGAGCGCACGCCTCCCATCAGGGCGATCTGGGTTCGATACCCGGCGGGGTTGGTCGCAGGATTTTCGCAAGTTGGAATCGTACCGGGTTTTATCGAGGATCTCCCGTTTCTCCCGCCTCTTCATTCCAGCGCCGCTCCATTCAACATGTCACCCGTCACCAGAGCTAAAGACCTAGATGTTAAGTGTTGACCAAAATCTCTTCACTCTACAAACCCCCTCCCCCAAGTATCTGAGAGAAACAAACACAGACTCGCGCATGGCGGTGGTGAGCAGACCTTCGAGGGAACCCCGCACTTAAGCCCTATACACAATTGAAAACTTTTAGCATTTGACTTTACGATAGCTTTCAATACATGACATCTTATGGCGTCGTACACAACGGCGTCGCCAAAGCTGAAGTCAAACAGCAGCCTTGACTTTACGTTTCCGATAAACTGAAACCTAAAGTCAAAGTCAAGATGGCCGTTCGCAAAGAACCAGCTGACTATGAATGCAAGAACAAAAGATGTTTATTTCGGGGTACAGTTTTATTTTCCAGTACTGGGATTTCGTGAAAAAGTAACAGGATTTTCTTAAATGTACTCGAAAAACGCGGGGAGAAATATTCGTAAAGGAACTTTAAGTTGCGTCAATAGATGGCGTTGCTTTTGTTCGAAAAATATAATAATAAATGAAAATCGGGTTTATTATTTAAATATCTACGCGATATGATTTTACGGTAAATATTATAATGATCTATATCACAATATTTCCGTTTCAAAAAACTAATTTCCAATCGTTTTTCAACCGTAGTTTCTTTAACTTTACATTTGTATTGTGTACTGACGAAGTACATAAAGTAACGGAAACGTAAAGTCAAATGTAAAGTATTCAATTGTGTATAGCGCTTCACACCGCAGTCAGTCACGTTTAGAGGTTATGTGAGGATCCGGGGCTGAGGGGGCGCTATCACTTGTGACGGCATATCGCGGTCGTGTGTACAGGATGTCGCCGCGACAGCCCGCACCTCCACTCCCATCAGCCCTTTTTTCCCCAAGGTATTCTCACCGCACACCTGTTCCACAGTGCAGCGGTGGCAACCTCGCATACGTCGCTTCACATGTGTAGGGACCTGAAATACTCGCATTTTCTTTCAGAGACAATCTAGGATTCCAACCACTGTAAGTTCGTGCCACTTCCGCATTGGCCGTTGAATTGACACCTCCTTGAAGTCACTGAGCCAATAACAACATTCTAACTAAATGCAGGTCAATTTCACTATGTCAGCCAGCAGGCAATAAACAGCTATTGTCTGCTTCGGTACACAGATGTTCTTGGAGGCTAACCTACGTCAGTAAACTGCGAATTTTTCCCGTCTCTACACATGTGGTTCAAGTGGACAAGCTAAGGGTACAGAATAACAAAAGTGACTGAGCAAAGTGGCGCAAGGGTAACACGTTGGACTACCCACCATTCGGGAGAACCGGGTTCGACCCTCGGCTCCGGCCATCCTGATTTTCGGCGGTCTTCCGAATCGCTCAAAGCTGGGATGGCCATCGCCGACTCCTCTCCTACTTCCTCTTCTTGTATCATGTAGCGTATAACCGTCTCTAATGACTAAGACATGCAAAATTCGCGTTATTAATCGGCAGCAGACCAAACTTCACTTTCCTATACGTATGACTAGGAAAAATTCGCGAGTTCAGTGACCTGCATGATAGAATCCAATGTCCTATGCATACTCAAGCCCCGTCTATTCGTTCATTGTCTACTGTCTGAATTAGTAGCAGGTAATAGACAAATGGTAGGGCTTCGGTATACACAGGATAATGGATTCTAGCATGTTGGTCGTTGAATTCGCGAAATATTCCTAGTCCTACCTATACGTAACAGAACATAATATGTATAGACATGAACTTTTCGCGAAAAGAAATTTGCCTCACTTTGTATCGGTGACTTATGTGCACGTCTGCAGACTTGCTTCACGGTCAGAGATTGGATGTTTTGACATTCGTGTGTCGTGGGGTTTTACACGCAAATCACAGGCGTGTGGTGTTACAGTAACCTTATTGTGATTGGTACAGTCAAATGAGAAACGTCACAGTTCAAAGGCACGCTGCCAGTATCTATGAAGCAGAACTGCAGACGTGCACATAAGGCACTGGAACAAAGTGGGGCAAAATTCTTTTCGCGAAAAGTTCATGTCTCTAATAATATGTGATTCAATTGGCTACAAATGTTTGCGTGTTGTAATTTACGTGTGTTACGTCTTTACAGATATTGGCATCTCTACCGTGTAAGCATTCTCCGCGGCAAGTCACGACAATATCGGCCAGCGGGAGACGTCGAACGAGCCTAAGTCTCTTGGAGTCTAGTCAGCTGTCAGAAAACAACGCGAATTTTGCATCTCTCTACTAATGACCTCGCTGTCGACGAGGCGTTAGACCATTTAATCAAATAAATACAGGGAGAAACTGAACTTGATCGACGAGTTGCTGCAGAATTAAAATCCAATAAATACACGGTACTCATCAAAGTGGTCGTCCTATCAAAAACCAGTTGCAGCGTGTTTGAAATCAACTTAAAAAAACCTCGTTACCTGTCCTCGATATGCTTACCTACACAAGAAACCACTTCACAGTCTACACTATGACGTAATGGTTTTTTCCAACAGCACGTAGGTTACGAAATAAACACAATATTTTGAAGGACTCCTTCAATAACGTAAAAAATGTATTTTCAGACCGCTGTATTTCAAAACGTTAATGACTGATGTAAGAAATGGTTCTGGACATACGCCACTGCACTCTCATCCTAGAAAACCAATAAACAGACAAAAAAAAACAATCAAAGTAGCAAACTTATGTATAGGCGTACTAAATAAAAATTAATGTTGGTCTATGTTTATTTAACGTATGCGCTCCAGTATGTACCATTAATCTGATAGCAATGAAACTGGTGATGTGTGCGTGGGCCGTAAAAGTTTCTGCAAAACAAATAATTGGAGAGTGGAGGGGGAGACAAAATATGCTAGAATTCAGAACGCGGTTTCCAAAAAATTTAGTAGAAAAAAATCCTTTGACGAGTTGTGCGTGCGCTGGTGACGTGTTTCAGCCAAAAAATTACACTTTGGGGGGGGGGGGGGGAGGGTGTGGAGCAAAACGGGGCACCCAAAAAATTGATGAAAAAATAGAAAACTACACAAGTTGGACACAGCTAGTATGTAATTAGAAATAAAACCGAGAATGTTTTCCCAAGAATTTATAACAAAGCTAACAAATACATTTAAAAAATGCAAGTTCAAAAAACAACCAACAAACAGAAAACCAAGAAAGAAAGAAAAACACATTTAAGCACAGATAACTACTCATACGGCGACAAGTTATACATAAAACACACACAAGACTAGACGAAACAGAAGAACACAGCAACTTTCTTCGGACGAGATTGTAGCGATGTTGCCTACACCCCTTCTTCGAGCACAGCCAATGGTAGAAGCCGTAGAAAAAATTGTGGTGTCCACCGAAGAAAAACATTGAAACATGTCGTGTTAAAGACATGCTTCAAATTTTGTTTGGAGAAACATTATGTACATAAGTTACTGCAGTACTGTGTCGTCACAGAAAACCACGCGAGTTATGAATAGGGACTTGAAAAATTCGCGCTTTCTTTTGGACACACGCAAGAATTCAAACAACTGTAACTTCGTGTCCGTTTCTCAATTGACTCTTGCTTTATCTGACTCCTCCTTGAGAGCGTTGAGCCAATAATAAAGAAGCAAGAAAACGAAGGCGCAATCTCGTGGTATGGCCGCGACAACGAACAACTAACGGACAGCTGTTTCTGCTCGAGATATTCTTGGAGGCTAGCCTACAGGTCAGTGGAACTACGAATATTTCCAGAGTCTAGTTATGAAACAACTACTACCTATAGCTGTAGTATTATCTGCAGTAGAATATATTAACTACCCTAGCATACGTGGATATTGGACACTTTTACGCTATTTTTATTGTCTGTTTGTTGGAACTGTGAATAAGGTACTAATGTTATTAAATGTGGAAACTCGTTATCTGCTATTTATCGTCAGTAAATTACTTTACTCAGGAGTGCAGTATGTGGGAAAAATATGTTTGAAGTGTCCCAAAGTCAACGCTATAGATAAAATACACGAAAAAAATCCCAAAAAGACGTTAAAACACGTAAATAAACATTAGGATGAATAAATAATGAAACCAAAAAGAGCGAAGAAACTCGGGACAAAGCAATTACTGGCGCGTAGCACTTTCCACACATTTCAAATATACGCTCTAATATGCTTTTTACCTAACTATCCATGTGCCCACTGTGTCAATGCACGAAAAGAGGACACACTTCGGGCAACGACAGAATGTCTTTGTTAAGCCACCATGCACATTACAACACTGTTTCGAAGACCTCCAACATAGCTACAACGGCCTTGTCCGACTGCCGTAGGCCCCTACTTCAAAATGTACTAACATATTATATATGAAACTCGGATAGAAACTTGCACTGAACTTTGCTACAGACTTTCCAACAATAAAATTTTATGGCCACCGCTTGAATTTCCACACTAAAAACGGATCGGCGGGAATCTTGCATGCTTGGCTTGGCTCGTTATGGCGATACGGCGTTTGATGCGCTCTCAAGGACGCCCTTATAGCTCATTCGACCCCGAATCGTAAGCGGGGCGGCCACATGGCTGACGATCGAAATGTGCGGAGAATGTTCGGAGATACGTTTTTTTTTTTTTTTTCAGAGTCCAATAAAATGTGCGTCCAAAATTATATCTACAAAAAAAAAAGAATTTCAAACTACTCGTGAATATAACTCTTATGACACCACGCGCATTAGAAACAATATTTTAAAAAGCCACCAAACTTGGCTAAAATCCTATTGTTTAGACGGTTCTTTCTCAAGGTATACGTGCCGGATTCTTTAAAAAATAATTTGCATATTAATATTACCTTTAGAAGGTTTTCCTCTACATGATGTCTTCATATTTATCTACACTATCTACATGTAACTCATGTATTCACATGTTCTTGAATGAATAAGTGGCCCATATCCTATCTGTCATGTGATGTACCGGTAGTTAAGGATCTGGATAGTAGAATTATAAACAAGGCTTAACAGCATTTATTGCCTAACTTAAAAATATTGCTTCAGAAACAATAACTTTAGGTTAACTCTTAAGTCATCTCTCATTGTCAATATTTACCGAATCTAGCCCAACCTTTGCACAAGAAAACCAAAGTCACCTCTCTATCTCTCCATACAACAGTGCAGTCGCTCTCCATTTGATCGTCACAACGCTCCAATGGCCACTGCTGCTTACTAAATACAATCAATCCCGGTAAGTTACGCCCTTAGCTTGCACGCTGGCACAGACGCCTACACAGCAAAGGCCCACTCAACTCCGCCGCTTTTATAGTCAACGCCATCCCATCAAGACTGTTCTTCGCAAGCTTTGTCACATTTATAATGGAGAGGCATACCACTGACTCGGGGAAGTAACTTTTCCACAGAATAAAAAATGCTAATTACATATTTATTATGTGCCGACACTGTGGTCACAATTGTACTTGGCTACAGGTAACCACTTCGTAGATGCTGCACTGTCATTCCTCCTGGCTGAGATAAGCGCCGGGTCCTGCTGAGAAGGCAGAGACGAAGGGGATTGACATAGGAAGCACAGCGGTCAATTTGTAACGATGTTCCACTGATTTATATGATTCGGGCAGCCGTTTTGTTTACTGGCACTCAATGGCAGACAATGGCAAGACTTATGATGTGACAACTGACAATGGGAAAGAATATGGATTCATGTGTATTTTGTACAAGTTTGGCAAAAAATGCATAATTTTATATTTGCACGACATAGTGTTCGTTTTACAGACGTTACTTGTGACTACATTTTCCACTTGTAAAATTGTTTAGCTCACATGCCAACGTCAGAATTAGCAAGTTACGGGAACATAGTAATAACAAAAACCAATGATCTTACTAGAATAAAATAATTTACACTTAAATTAGATATTACGGACAATATTCTAAAATATTTAAAAACACACGACAGTCCTCCCGTATTTAAAAAAAAATTGCCGCAAATTAAGTAAACTATAATAATTTTCATATATATATATATATATATATATATATATATATATATATATATATATATAAGTACCAAGGAATATCATTGTGTGTTTTAAAATATTTTAGCACACTGCACATAATATTTCATTTCAGTGTAAATTATTTCTTTCTAGTAAGGAACTTGGTTTTTGTTTTTACCATGTTCCTGTAACTTGCAAATTTTGACTTTGTCATGTCACTATTGGAGAACTTTGAAAGTTAAAAAAATGTTACAAGCGGAAAAGGTAAGTCGCAAGTAACGTGTATAAAGCAATCACTATGCCGCACAAATATTAAATTATGAATTTTTGCCACATGAACGAACTTAAGGCGGCCGTCTGGGTGGACATATTTTGAGCGTTCGAAGCGTTAAGGAGATGGTGCACCCTAAATTGTTATTGCTTTAACATTTTTTATACTTGGGCGAGATATTGTTTGTTATTTATACAAACTCGGTGACTATTTTGTACTGTAATATATATTATATATACACACACAGTGGCGGCTCGTGGGTTGTTGTCAGGTAGGGCTGCAGTTACCAAGAGCTGTACAGGGTTGTGCGCTGGTTGACTCTACAGCCACTGACACGCTGATGTGCAGGTGCCCCTTACTACTGAGTGGTCACAACAGATCTAGCAGCCGGCAAATATTTCATGGTCGTTGGTCTACGGCGCGTTCATCAATAGTGTACAGTTCCAACTATCTGCATAACTTTTATATAATGACAAGTCACAATTTGCATAAAACGATATTATAATGGAAAAGAAGACTACCAAAATGAAATATTTCACACTGAAGAAAAATATCACGGGCTACGTCAAGACCGGTATTTTACGATGTAATATTAACAATAAAGGTGTATTGCCCTTTAAAAAAAGACTCTGCAGCAAGATTTCCATGCTTAGAAAGGACTGTAAAAACACATTTTCCCGCAGTTTTCGGCCTGTAGAAAATGTGCTCTAATGATTACTGGTGTACCAGAGATGGGTATACACGTGTAGCATTCTTTAAATGCTATTCCTAAAGCAGCTTTCACACGAAGCAATTTGCTCATTGCTCATCTCGTTGCATGCAATGAGTTGCGCGGTAATTGCACTGAAATCTCTACGCTCATTGCATGGTCCCCTTCTACACGACGCAATTTACAATGCAATCGAAAACGCAATATAGACTCAATCTGCATCTTTCCCGCCAAACTAATTTGAGATGGATGGATAAGTGCAAGGCAATATGTGCTTTCCTGTTAATGGAAATGTTGTCTGACGAAGAAGAAAATTGCAAATTAAGAAAAACACGAGTAGTGTGGACACGAGAATGGATCGCAGCGATGTTATTTAATAGTTTTGAGTGCAAGAACACTGAATTTTAAAGATTTTGTAATATTGGTCTTAAATTGGTATTTGTAGGCCTATAGCAACGTGTGTCTGTGCCCACAGCAAAGTTTGTCATAGAACTCTCAATCAGTTTCTCTAATATCTGAAAAGTACATAATGCAGATTTCCCTAGCAACAGTGTGGTTTGTAATGTGTGTAATGCTTTTTATTAAGATACTTTTAAGGTTGCATTTAATAGTTTCATTACAACACAACATGCAAATACCCAATCTACTGCAATGCTGTTTAACAGTTAGATATGTGGGCCCCTTGAGAGGGTGTGGTACATAACGCAACGCTAAAATTATTAATTTATAACAGTAAGTTTCTTGAAGCCAATTTGCGAAACAATAGCAATCCTAGACAATAGTTTTAGCCAACGTTTTATACAAAATTGTTTCCAGTGTTACGAACTTCTGAAGCACAATCTCTGACGCCGGAACCTCGTGCATTTAACTGCGGTGCAAGAAATCACGCGTAACGAATTAGTAATTCTGGATAAGTATTTACTCATAAAGTTGGCAAAGACCGTTATCTAGGATTGTAATTGGGTATGTTATCCATATTGGCTTCGAAAAAAGTGTAGAAATCAAGTGATGTTTTCATCGTTTATTTATTTACCATGCACTCTTAGGTGAAATACCATTTGCTATTTTAGATTAACTATACTTTATGTTTCCAATTAATTTTTCTAGATTTGGATACAAAACAATGTAAAAAAACTATGACTTAGTTTATAGTTTAAATGCAACATTGTCCAAGCTCTTTCACTCACTTGTCTAAGGAAATTACGGAACAAACATTTTTTAAAATTAATGCTGGACATTCCGGCAAGGCAATTTGATAAAATGATGTAGTGTCATACTGAAACTGTCAACCAAGTAATTATCTATGCCTTATCTTAGTCTATTGTACAAAAATTTATCTGTAATAAAATTAAATAAATCAAAGACTATGACAGATGTTCCAAATCAAGTTTATTGGAGAAAAAAAGGGAGGGAGGAGTTGCTTTGAGCTGCAGATAGGATTTTAGCACAGATTTAATTATTACAGTCACCATTTACAGAACTGTTCAAGATGAATTCTAAATGATAAGTATGTAAATATAAAACATATTAGTAAATAAACATACATATTGACAAGTTGACATAACACGACATAACAACCATGAAAAATAAACTGATAATACTGACCTGATAAATTCATCACGATAGCAACATTAAGTACAAACACAATACTCATTATGTGGCAACCATTGCTCATGAACTATTGTCAACATGTGATAAACACATATTAATATAAAATAAATTATTTCACACCTAGCTAAATATCAATACTCAGATAAAATTTATCATGAAAAATTATATTTCCTGTATGTACAACAGAGAAAACTTAATTCATGAAATTAGAGGAGAGCAAAGCCATTCACTTTCCTATGGTGCGATTTGTAATGCATACATGGTTACTGTACTTTTTTCAAATTTTACCATGTAGGCCCTAACAAGTGGGAAGACTTATCAATGTCCCAGAAATCACTCTTTGTAACCATGGATAGTACAAACTTCAAGTTTTTTAACTGTTCTGAATAACATCAGGGGTTCCAACAGGGTAGTGTTCTAGGACCCCTCCTCTTTTTAATTATGATGGGGGATTTGGGATGAACATGAATTGTAGGGTTCGTCTTTTTGCAGACGACTGTGTATTGTACAAGGTGATTGGAGAGGGTGGGGGTCTGCAGGAGGACATAAACAAATTGGAACAGTGGACGAAGGATAATTAGATGAAAATGAATGTAAATAAAACTAAAATTTTGAGATTTACACAGAAAAGAGAGAAAGTCAGAGAGATATATAGATGGGGAGGTCAGGAGATTGGAGAGGCGAACAGATGTAAATATTTGGGAGTTATTCTTCAGGATGACTTAAGATGGGGCGAGCAAGTGAAGTGTGTTACAAGTAAAGGTAGAAGAGCGCTGGCCCTGCTGGGAAGGGTGTTAAGGGGCACAGACAACAGATAAGAAAGTGAAAGTGAAAGAAAAGGGATACAAAACAATGGTGAGGCCCATTTTGGAGTATGCGGCGGCGGTCTGGGACCCGTATGTGGGAAGAGAAGTGGTAGAGATGGAAAAGGTGTAGAGAAGGGCTGCTAGGTGGGTCACAAATAAGTGGAGGACACAGGGGGAGAAAGAGGAGGATTTCAGACCATTAGCAATGGTGAGAGGACTGGGGTGGGGCACACTGCAGGAGAGGAGGAGAGTGGAGCGGCTGGTAAGGATGTTTAAGGTAGGTGAGGGGGGTGGGTGGGTTGGCACAACTGGGTGACAAGATACAGAGAGGTATATTCAGGGGAAGGGGTGATCATGAGTGGAAGATACAGAGGGTGGGGAAGAGGACAGAGAGAGGAAAAAACACTATGATGGTGAGAACGGTGAAGGATTGGAATGAATTGGCGAGGGATGTGGTTGAGGTGACGGGAGCGAGGGAGTTTAGGAAAAGGTTGATGGGGTCAGAAAATTGAGAAGAGGTAGGTTAAGCAAATCCTTAACACAGGGCTGAGGCCCAATTGCAAGAAGAAGAAGAGGAAGAAGAAGAAGAAAAACATTAACTATGGCACAGCATTGAAAAGGTGAGACAAGCAAATCAAACACCTGTGGAAACTAAAATGATGACATATTGAGCCAAACAATTGAATTATTTTTACAATAACTTGAATTCAATATAAAAAAATACTAGGAGCTAATTATCTTTTCGCAGTTTAACCCTAAGTATTTTCAATTACCAAAAACATTTATTTGGCTCCTTAAGAGTGCGTGATAGATAAATAAACGCTGAAATTATCAATTCATTTCTACGTTTTTTTCGAAGCCAATATGGATAAAATACTCAATGACAATCTAGGTAATGGTATCTGCAAACTTTACGAGTAAACATTTATCCAACATTACTAACTCACTATGCGTGATCTCTTGCGCCGCAATTAAATGCACGAGGTTCCGGCATCAGAGATTATTATGTCTCAGAAGTTCGTAACACTGGAAACAATTTTGTTTACAATGTTGGCTAAAACTATTGTCTAGGATTACTGATCATAAATTGGCTTCAAGAAACTTACTGTTATAAATTAATAATTTTAGCGTTGCGTTATGTACCACACCCTCTAAAGCTAACAGTCCATGATTATAAATAAGGAATTGGTGTCACAATAAATTAATTCTCAACATATCAATTTTAAAGATAGCTCACTTTCTGTATATTGCCAAAAAGTCTACTATATTGTGAAAAAAAAAGTGATATTGGCCCTCTTGGAAATATACTGACTGTATGGACTGTGCTTTACAGCATAGTTTTAAACACTGGTGAGGTATAATATGAGGTGAATATGCAGCACCATCAGGATGGAGTGGGAAAATGGGAGAGCCCCGAGAAAACCCGTTGGAACAACACTGTCTGATGATTCCCACAAATCTTCTTGGTGGTAGGCGAGCATCCTAGCCAAACCACCAACAGCAGGCCCTATAGCCTAAATATATCATAGTTTCCTTATCTTTATCAGCATTGAAAATTACATTTCATCAAAGAAACCAGCAATAGACCTAGGCTACTTGACAACCGTTGTCTACAGACAGTGCCATTGTAAATATGCTTCCAAAATCCTAATATATTAATTTTTTTGCCTTTTCAAAATATGTACAAAAAGTTTGAAATAGTAAATTACACACTAACCTATGACTTATTCTCGAGTATGTAATTGTTAGGATGCAACCGAAAAACCTCAAGGTATTCCAGATGCAAGAGGTGTAGATAATGTGGTGGATTCTCTCCTGGAATATTAGTTCTCTTTCCTCTCCACAAGTCATGAAGATTGTTCAGGGCAGGATTCGCTTTTCACATATCCCTCATGATCGCATCCCATTGTACATTTAATTGTGATTGTGTCTCGGTGATTTTGTGGACCATGCAAGCAGCCTTATGTCCAAGGAGTACTCATTAAATTACTCTGTCACAATTTGAGTGTGATGACTCTGTTTACTATCTCGTTGTCAGAACAGGTAACTTTCAAAATTGAGCAGACAAAGAAATTGGTGCAAATGCTCTGCCCGCACATCCCTGTACTAATATTTCCTAAATAGGAACAATGATGGCAAGAGTACCGAGGGACCCCATTTCATCCCAAGTAACTGTAGTCCCCAAACAAGGTTACGGCTAGACCTACAACCATCCTGAACTGTATACTGCAAACACTAACATTAGGGATCCATTACTTAATTTATCTGGCAATACTCTCAAACATACTCTTACTTGTGTGCAAGTGCAACAACTCAAGCATTGATTCATCTGTTCTTCAAAGTAATTTTGCATTAAGCATGAACATATATACCTTTGCAGCACTATTTTGTCACATAAAACCACATGATACACAAAACAAACTAGGAAAACTAGCCAAGATTACTGCAGTTGGGGCATACGTACAAAATACAAATACAGTTTGCAGGAAATAAATCCCACAAGGAATTATGTATAGTAAAACACAAAAAAATCACAAGGTAAATAAAAATCAACTGGAAAAACCAAACTAAATAACCGTAACTGATAAAACTCTTGTTGACATCAATTAAGTTAAGGCAGCACAGGTACTTACTGTGTCGGAGACCAAATTACAAACAAGGATGGAATACACAACTAGGACTCCAGACTGGACGAAACAACAAAGACAACACGGCAAGTTTCTTTCCAAGATGAAATTGCCATGTTTCGAGAGCTAACATCTAAGTTGAGCTGTCAAAGGTATAATGGTGGGTTTCTCCATCCACGTTGCCGGTAATTGTTATGCCTTGTGAACAGAGGTGCGCTATCGTGGGACAGAGACTTCTGTACACTAGAGTGTGTGGCTATGAATGGTACAACTGATCATACATCATTGTGGTCAATTATAAAGTTGGCAAGTAACCTGCTGCACTCTGATCTATTATACACATTGTTCCCAACCAAAACAGTATTCAGAATACTTTGTCATCAATACATGTCATGCCAAAGTAGTTGTCTGCAACAGTCACAGTATACTTGTATCCTTGAACTCATAGCATACTGTACATACTCTTGTCTTGATTGTCCAGGAAATTACAGTACCTGCACAACTAAAACAATAGAGTGTTCCATATAAGTCTAGTCTAGCTTCACAATCTGTTAGTGATCTGATGTAGCCTACTGTAATCTTGTTTCATACCCATTATATGGATGAGTGATAAACAGTGTAAGGTTTCACAACACACAGGCATCACTCGGGACTATACCATTGAAAGGGATGACCAGAACACCTTTTGTTAACACTGTATTTATTTCTAACACACCTCCTTATATTCTGTACACTAATAGCATACATATAGATAGACTTTATGAATGTTACATTGTAATCAAGCATCCACTATAATGTTATTAGTAGTTTGAAGCATGTTCCGCCTCGTAAACAAACTTATTCTCTGTGATATAGTCCATGCAACTTGTGACAGGGGTGTGTTTTTAGACTATAAGCAAATAGCCTATGCCAGAAATAATAGGTCTACTATGTAACCAAATCTTTTTCTTGCTGCCCAAACATGTCAAGACACTAAAATTGTTTAAAAATGTGGTTAGAAATCATATTTGGGCTATATGTGTAAAAAAAACATACGATAAATTTTGGAGTAATACTTAGGCCTACTGCTAAAATTTTCATAGATTAAGTGCAATAAATTAGTTGAGAAACAAGTGCAATGCGATATTATTAAGTAAGCTTTTCTGATTTGCAGTGTAAGTTTTTGAGATGTTCTGTTGTGTAATATCAATAACTAAATTGTACTAAATATCATTGTTTCACTGTTGTTGTTGCAAATGTATTAACTTATAAAAAAAAGAGCATTAGGTAAAAACTCCTAATAAATACTTACAGTAGAGAAAAGAATTGGAAAATCAAAGAGTTGCTAATAGTCACAAATGGTAATGTTAAAGAATCTTGTTAACTAATAATTTGTATTAGGCTATGTATGTTAAAATATAGGCCTAGTGTAATCATCAATATATAATTAGTGTTAATAGATATAGATGACTAGTGTGAACATGTATGCCAAACTGCCAAAACTTTGTACAGTCCCTATACAGAGCAATGCTCTCCGGGACCTCCTTCACGACAAATACAAATAAAAATTATTGTTGTAGCTGCATACTTCAACCCAAATTACACTACCCTAGCTCAGAAAGAAACGAAGATAAAATTGTGCCGAGTGGTTACAGAATTATGTGTAACTTATCAGATTACTGTATGCAGACTACCAAAACCTGCATTAAGATCAATTTCTCTACCACGGTAAATAACTTGCCCCATGGATACATGCACTCAGCACCGTAAATTTAGACTTGTAACTAGCAACGTCTGTTAAATGGGTAAAAAATAAAAAAGGTACCGATCAGAAAAAATGTCAAATTATTTTTTTCCTAACGACATACACGTAACCTTCTCTTTAACCTGATCTGATCAAAATTAAACGAAATACAAAAGAAATAAATCTCTAAAAAAATGTATGTACGCTTAAAGGTACCTTCATTTTCCATCATAACCTCAAAAGGATTAACTGCAAAATCGCAAACTAACCACTCTCCAAACCAAAACAAGCCCCTGTTTAAGTTATTTATAACTGGCGTCTGTACTTATAAAGTTTCTAATCATACGTGTACCAGGTAACAGTGAACAATATGCACTAAACAGTAAAATAGGAAGACCATGTTCACAAAGTGCAACGCCCCCTTTTCATACACAGCTGATTTCTGGGCGGTGATACCAAAGCAGTATTAAAGAAAATCCTTTACAAAATTGCATAAAACAGTACTCACGTAGCCAAACGTATCTTCTCTCTTTTTCACTTCAGATAATTAAACATTACAATATTAATTATGATGGTACCAAAAAATTCCCACTAGATGGCAGAGGCAGCCGTGCATTAAAAAAAAATCCTAAACAAACAGCTGACAAACAGAACAAAACAAAACGACATAGCACCAAATATTACCTCAATAAAGAAAAAATTACTCATCCCAAACAAAATAATATTGCTGTCAAGATAATTACGTGAAGCGCATATTATTAGCGTTTATCTGGGAAGTTTTCAACACAATTTTCAATAGAACCAAATTAAAAAAATTTGCTTGTAAATAAAAATTGAATTAAAATTACAACTAACCCAGGCCGCCTTCCGTTATTCACTGATTTCACTGATATCACTGATAGTTCGTCAGTGTCCGTGAACAATAAGGGAACAGCATAAGTAATCAGCAAAATATTTTCACTGTCAGTAAATAGATAATATCGGAACATTAAATCAGTAAACGTTACTGCAATGTACGTTGCCTAGCAACAACATCTCTGGCATATCTGTGATTTCATTCTTGTGGTAAACTGTCATGTTTATTTTGTTCGTTGTATAAATTGTATTTACTTTAATAATAAAGTTGGTATATTTTTA
>PNEQ01114719.1:0-35976 GCA_003012365.1 Medauroidea extradentata | reverse complement strand
CGCTTCCAGGAGCAAACTCTTCTCCAGACATAGGTGGGACGAGGACCTGCCTAGTCGTCTCAAGAATAATAGTGTACAATGTATATAGTGTAAATAGTGTGTATATAGTGTTTTTATATTTTGTGCATAGTGTTTTTAGTTTGTAAATAAATTAGATTTTAAAACTTAAAATTGTGTGTGTTGCGAGACATTATTTGCCAGTCATAAATTTTTTTAAAGAGCATAAGATGCAACAGTCCTTGTACACTTAATCAGTGATTACATAGAACACAATTACATTATACTATACAAGGTTTTTAATACTGAAATGAGTATGATTGATGGTGGTGATATATGATACTTGTCAAGACTTGTCAATCTAGATGCCTGGAGGTAAGCATAAAAAAATATTGGTGATAGGGGCGAGAGTCCCGCCTATGGTACATTACACATCGCCCTTAAACGTATATGTATACAGGTGGAGTAGAATCAAGTGAGAAAAAAATGGCGGCTCAAACCCCTGGTGGCCATTCCTAGAACTAAATATAATAATAGATTATTTTTGGCGGTGGGAATGGGGTTGGGGGGGAGGGGGTATTATTCCAAGATGGTGGATGGATGTAAAATTATTTTTTAGATTTTTTTTTAATTTTTGAAATTTTTTTTAAATTTTGGGAAATTTTGGAAAATTTTGAAAGTGACGTAATCCAAGATGGCGGCCAGAAACAAGATGGCCGCCGGAAACAAGATGGCCGCCGGAAACAAGATGGCGGCCACGGCTCCTCAGCTCCTCAGCCGCAAGCCGCTGTCCCAGAAGGAACTAAACCTATCTACTAGTGTGTTTGCAAACAAACTATGTGTTTCGAAAATGTCTTATGGGCATCCATTCATCAGCTTCATTTCTTAAAAAGCAAATTGCTATACATTCTTAACATGGTACAATTTTACAGTACCTTTTCGAATGTGTATTTACGCAATTTCCGATAACAATCATCGGACACTTAAAATAACGCCAATTACTTTCGTAATCATAACATCCAGTGTCAAATACCATAAAAAAACAGCAACATACTGTGTACTTCGTCAATATTAACTTCTCTACACGAAAGTAACATCTTATTGCTGTTCAGTTGAACAAAATATAGTATCTGCTTTAGTGGCATATGGAAGGTATAAATCTTTAACATTGCTAGACAGAGAGAACGAGCTACTGTACTTGCCCTAAGAATTTCTTCTCGTCTACGCACCGTACGAGATACCATCAGTGTACAAGTTCCTGCCAGATCATCTAAAAGAAGACGAGGACATTCTCGACTGTTTTTCATGCGGGAGTGTTTCCAGGGCTGTACTTCGCTTCAGGACACGTTGCAACATAGGAGTTGGTGCAAGGTGCGCTGTCGCTCGACAACGACCAGCACTTCGTCGTCCTCTACAGTCCACATCACTTCTAGTGACAGCAATACTCCAAAGAAGCCTACCTATGAGACTGAGTAGTGACTTTTTTCCCAAGTAACATCCCTGCAGTAGCATGAACTGTAACATCCAAGACTTTCGTTCGCAAGACAAATTCACCATCAAGAAGGTGTCAATATCGGACAGTGATGTTGACCTGACAACAAAGGTTTTCTCCTTCGAGACCCTTGGATCATCTGAGCCGTATCACGCAACAATTGTACCGACTGCAGACAGATCAGAGACATAGACTCAGGTGGGATGCCATTCACCCAAATACTCAATGTCTTGAGTTACATCTTAAATTAATATTGCCCATTGTTTGCCATCGAGAATGGTCAAACGCTTGTGTTACATAACATGTGTCCGAACAGCATTAAAAATTATTGAAATGAACTCTAATACACTTCACTTCTGTGAGAAAAAAAATAAATTTTGTGCTCAGTGTAACTCGGAAGCCTTGAGACTTTAGTTTCATAATAACCCATGGTACGTGTAAAAATTCATGTTGAACGAGAGAGAGACTGTAGCTTTCAATTTACTTAAAACATTATGATGGAAAAAATCTACAGGTTGGAAACCTTCCTTACCGAAGGTTGTGTTAATTGTTCGAACGAAGATGAGAAAATAATAAAGTCCTCGCAGAGGTTCGAATCCTTGACCATTACTTTAGATTCCAAATGCTCTACTACTTAGTTACTAGGACAATCGCTATTATTAAGTGTATTTTTAATATAACAAGAGATATAGACATATTTTGTCATTTTGTTACTTATTAGTGTTTACATGTGAGAATGGACTGTGAGTTATTTTACCGGCTTATTTTAGGTTAGCATAAACCGAACTCTGATTAGATTAAGACTCATAGAATCTTCGAGCATATAAAGCGATATGGGTTCTCGGGGCTGAACTAACAGCAATAAATGTGTCCTCGCACCATACACTGAGCGTTTTGCTGACTATATAGTAGCATTATAATGTTACTAAGTATCGAAATGGACTCACGAAAAATTCTTAACTCACGCAGACGAGTTTTTTATGAAATGTTTAGTGATAAAAAAAAATCTCAAAGGTTTCAAATTTCTTGTACCTTTCACGTCAACCTCTAAGTACAAGAAATTTGAAACCTTCGATTACGTACCGTCAAGAAACACAGTTTAATAAAAATCTCAAACCACCAGCAGTTTACTACAAACGAAACTGAGCTCTCGTTACCGTACAAGGTGACTAGCCTTCTTACGTTCGCAGAACAGTTTACGTTTTACGATGTCAACTTGCCTACAGCAAGAGACAGCTATACTCGACTGTGCTCCATGATCAGTGTTTTGCATATTTGAGTTATAGCAGCTTACAAGACGTAGCTCACTCAGGATTATAACGTATTTCAATTAGAACTAAGGTAAATCGTCCAATAAAGAAACGAAGACAATGTTGATGTGCACGGGCAATAATTATTTGTGTACGTTAACTGTCATGAGTGACAGATCGAACCTTTAGAATATATTATATGTATGTTACGAAATGAATAAGTGCCTCGATAGCATCAGATTTTTCTTAGTTAATGTAATGATTCTAAGTAATGGAATGCTGAGTATTATGGAAAATGATCATGACCATTATTTATAAAAAAACCTAGTGATATACATTAAGTGTGTTTTGTCTAGTCATGAAAGGAATTCAGGTACAAAAATGGTTAAATTCATAGTAATTATGTGACTTTGGAAATAAATGGTTAAATGTTACATGGAGATTGGTTTGGTTTGAGGTATATTTCATTTGTTTTTAACATGTGTTTCAATAGTATGTTCCAATGGTGTCCTGTGTGTATTGCCTGACTAAGTAATATGTCTGGTGTAGTACAAGTGAGTAATGAAGGTGCGTTTGTCTAGATGAAAATTGGGTTTTGTTTGATGGATGAGAACGAAATGTAGGTTTTTACGTCTTAGAAAAGTTTAGCAAAGAATTAATATCAGCTGTTTTTTGACTGACATGTGTGTACTGGAGATTATACCGTACATAGCATGTGCCTGCTATTGTTATTTGGTATACAAGGGACGGCTTTTGGTTGTGTTAAGTTATATGATTGAAAGGTGCAGTTTATATATTCATGTGGTATGGTTATCCGAATTAACATTGGAAATATGTGTCGATATTAACTAAAAGTAAAGTATAGAATAGTTTACTGCGTGACCTGCCTCGGTTAGCTAATGAATGCTGAGATAAAATTTAAGTGTATGTTTTGTATTGAAGATTAAATGCTTTAAGAAGTATGGTTTTATTGATGCATACAAATCTAAATTGTTTTGTATTGAAGATTAAATGCTTTAAGAAGTATGGTTTTATTGATGCATACAAATCTAAATTGAAAGCTGATTGTAGCTTTGACCTATCTTGATACTTTAGTATGTAATAAGTAAATCGAATAATACAAGTTACGCTGGGCTATGGTGCTAGGTAGCGCTTTACAGTAGGATAGATAGTACATAATATTTAACGGATAGGTCTAGACCGTTACATAAAATATTGAAGACGATGCTATAGATAAGTATTGCGGCTATGTGTACTGGTAACTGCATAGAAAGTAAGTTAGTTCGACATGATTTCGAGCAGAAACTTAATTATGGATGTGTTCTTTAGCGCTTCATATTTTTTTTATTGTTTTCCATGTCCAAAATCGGAACAAAAGTTAAAGGTAAATATGTAGGTAATAAAAATAATTATGAATAACAATGATATTTATAAAGTAGAAGGTACGATAAAACAAAAGTGCTGAACTTGTGATTAAGAAAAGACATCGCAGGAGGAAAATGTCTTATGCTGCATTAAATACAACAGTTTCGTATCAGTGGTATATATGTGCGACGATCATCTTAACACAGACAAGACATTTGTTGAATTTGAAGACAAGTTACCTAGATAGACAAGTTTGGATTTCGATTGTGGGCAAAAGACTGAGCCCAACATATAAGACGGGGTGGAAAGCTTTGATCAGTTTATCGTAAGTGCTCAACCATAAGTCATGTTAAGCTTAATTGTTTACACTACATTAAACATGATTTTTACCAAAGAGGGATATTGGTTCGAACCTATGTGGACTAGCCAGGAAAAAAACACATGCTACTTGTTCAGAAATTAACAAGAAATTCAACAGTGTTTGTATTTTTCAAATCTAAGCATCAGTTTGCAAAATATAGACTAGTAAAGTCACAAAGTTATAAGTTTTAATATTCTCCACTACAGATATTTAGATAGCTGGCCGGAGCTCTGCGAGTGTCTCGACACATCCACGCCCGCACCTCCCTCCCTTCCAAAGTCCACCTGACACATAACCGGCATGAGGTGTACAGTAATCACTCTCACTCACTCTCTTTATATAGCATGCACGCTACACAACCTCCACGCGAATGAAGAAAATGTATTTTAATTTGCTCGATGTTAATTATTTTTAACAATGATGTTATTGAAAATAATCAAATATACGTGTTAGTCTCTCTTAAAATATTATTTTTTCGCAATTTTTTACATTGACAAACGAAATTGGAAACATATACTAGGACTTTGAACCAACAGAAAAGAGGTTTCATTCATGCAATGTATTTATTTTTCAAAGCTTGGATTAAACACAAAATATACAAACAGTTATTTAAAACACGTAGTAGTGGTTTTATTAAGTATTCGGTCTTAACCACATGTGAAGACACAAACAATTATCAGCAATTATAAATACGAACCGGTGTTTATACATATTATTTCATCTTAGGAAAATAAATATGAAAATAATGAAATTTTTTTCTTATTTACACGACACTCTACAACAGACTTTAAATAAGTGTTATTTACAGGTAACCCTTTGATAATAAAAATTTTTTTCTGATTAAATTGATATGTATTTTTAAATTTCTTATTCTGTATATACACACATTTCAATTTCAATATATATGTGTGCCTACACCAACTACCTCTCTGAACTCATTACACGACTGGTTGGGATGCTGATGTTTTAAGTAAATTGAAAGATATAAAATATCTCATGTTCAACATGAACTTTTACACGTACCATGGGTTACCATAAAACCAAGGTCTCAAGGCTTTCGAGTTAAATTGAGCACAAAAATTATTTTTTTTTCTGACAGTAGTGAATTTTATAAGTGTTAATTTCAACACGTTTACTGAATGAATGATACATAAACAGCATATGCACAATAATAATTTTTAATGCTGTTCGGACACGTTACGTAACACAAACTTTTGACCATTTCCGATGACAAACACTTGGCAATCTTCATTTAAGATGTCACTCAAGGCATTGACTATTTGGGTGAATGGAATCCCACCTGAGTCCATGTTTCTGATATGTCTGCTGTCGGTACAATTGCAGCATAGTAGAGCTTATATGATTTCAGGGGCTCGAAGGTGAAAACCTTTATTGTCAGGTCACCGTCAATATCCGATATTGACACCTTCTTGATGGCGAATGTGTCTTTGCGAACGAAAGTCTTGGATGTACAGTACATGTCATTGCAGGGAAATTACTTGGGAAAAAAGTCACTACTCGGTCTCGCGGCAGCAATCAGATGTTACTTTCGTAGAGAGAAGTTAATATTGACGAAGTACACAGTATGTTGCTGATTTTTTTTATGGTATTTGGCACTGGATGTTATGATTACGAAAGTAATTGGCGTTATTTTAAGTGTCCGATGATTGTTATAGGAAATTGCATAAATGCACATATGAAAAGGTACTGTAAAATTGTACCGTGTTAAGAATGTATAGCAATTTGCTTTCTAAGAAATGAAGCAGGCGAATGGATGCCCTAAGACATTTTCGAAACACATATTTAGTTTGCAAACACACCTGTACTCACTTCAGTCCAAGGAATAATTATATAAATGTATGCCAAACGCCCATATATTTCTCGTGGCATAGTAATAGGGTTTGGAGCTTCCCTCCAGTAATTTCGTGTTCGAACTCACATTTTTTATAGTCGTATTTGGTTTTGATATTTAGTTCCGAAGATTCTTCCTTCATATCAGGCAGTGACATGGGGAATTTCATTCTAGGCCTACACGGACGTACGGCACACTCGTCGGTGTCACAGTTATGTACTGTAAGCGAAACGACTGCTCCATCGCGGTATCTTCTCTCCATATAGAAATGTATGCCATTTTCACATCTTTCAACAACGTGTTTTACTAAAGCTTCTGCCGTGTAAGTAACTTTGTGTAACACTTCATCAACAAAGTAGTATTCTTTCAAAGGGTTAAATGTGTCTGTCTGACTGGAGGTAAGTGTTTGTACTTGCTGTGGTAGCTGTCTTGAAGAATGGAATACATCACAAGAAAAATGAGAGCACTGTGAAGACCATTAAGGAAATCCACGTCTTTGTATAACATGTGTATGTCCGTTACATTTCTCTCTCCATTCGCACACTATTTTGTTTCCTGTTCGACGAAGTGTGAATGTGAATGCATTATGACCACGAATTTCAGTCACTTTATTGCCATTTCCCTGTAGCAACAAGTCATTCAGTGTGAACGGAAGTACTGAGTCTAGACGAATATTAAAAACGTAGCATTGATCGTTGTCACATGATAGTTCATCTTGTACATAGTATCCTTCGTATGAATCGTAACACAATACCAAGTGAATATCGCCATCACAGAACTGAATACGTAAATCTCCTCTAGCATCTTTAAAACATACTCTTCTGTAGCCCACCATTAAGTCAGTGTACTGGAATGTGTCTTCTGACCTGAATGGAGTGTATGTAGAAATGGTAGACTCACCCATTACGATGTCTTCGTTACTGTAGTCGTCGGAGAATTCCGAACTTGAATGGCTCGGTGGTGACATGTAGGTGCATGTATAGTTCACTGGTGGAAGATGGTACATGATTCGTTTGGTCTGTAGGTTCTGATGAGTCCAATAAATTTTCACTTTTCCCTGGTTCTTGACATTCTCTATACTCGTGTTCTGTGAAGGTGATCTTCTTCTCATCAGTTGTACACCACCGGAGCTCTGCGTGTGGCTGCCAATTATGAACGGATAAACTCTTCTCTTCCTGCTTTAATGCAGTACAATGACGAATTCTTTCTGACAAAGTTGAACAAAATGCCAACACGGTAGAACTGTACGTGAACTATGTACACTTTGTCGCGACTAACTGGTTTACAGATGCACGAGTGCAAATGAACTGTTATACTTTTGACTATGGATGAAGAAACCACGATAGGAACTAAACTCAAAGAGGTAGACAGCGGAGACTGCTCGTTCCCTTCTGTTAGGAGGGTTTATAAAAGTGTAGAAATATGGGAAAGAGGGGAGACAAGTGTCCATTAGAATGTAAGAGAATGGGTCTACCGACCAATCATATGAAAGGTTATAGGAGGGGAGGGCATAAGGTAGGGTGAGAGGGGAAGTGAAACTAATAAATTGTAAGTACACAGAAATTTATTTAGGTGATGGGGTATATGTTATGATATAAAATGGAAGCATGGAGGGGGAAATCGTATGTAATTTGCTAGCTTATTTGGGCTATGGAAAATTACAGTGTATAAAGGAAAATGTTTTCTAACGAGAAGGGGAAGGTAGCTTGTGATTGGTTACAGTAAGATAAATAAGGTTATGTCGGGAAAGAGAGCTAGCTGCTTATTAGCTAGTGGAAATTGTGGTGGGGGAAATCGCACATAAAGTAGAAGGTTGAAGAAATAATTTTTTAAAAGTTTCTTGGAAAGGGGAAGGGGTAGATGGTGGGGTAATTTGAGCAGGCTATAACACGAGTGCCATTGAGAGAGGAAATTAGGGGAAGGGGAGGGGGTATTCATCATGCGACTAACAGCCAATTGAATTAAAGGAATGGGTAGGGGAAGGGGGGTGTTCTAGTATGAGTAGGTTATAACACGAGTTTCAGTGACAGGGGAAAGTAGGGCAAAAGGGAGGAAAATTCATCACATGATTAGGGGAATGGATAATAGGGGAAGAGGCATAGTGACTTTATATATACATATACAAAGTGGTGGGAGGAGTCAGTGAGTCGACGGAGCTCGTCTGAGTAAGACGTGTCGGTAGTGGTTTTAATTAAATAATTTTTATAGAAAAAGATTTTTATTAAAATTTTATGTATTTAATATGTGCAGGGTTATAATGGAATGCGAATTCGAAAAATGTTCGGATGGCTCGGAAGAAACCCCAAGATGGCATCCGGATACAAGATGGCATCCGAAAACAAGATGGCATCCGGAAACAAGATGGCATCCGAAACCAAGATGGCGTCCAGAACCAAAATGGAGGTAATATTTACTTCGGGATTTTTCGGAAATTTTTATAATTTTTAATTTTTTTGGATTTTTAATTTTTTTTTTTAAATTGTGGCAATTTGACACTCAAGGTCAAGCTCAAGGTTAAAGGTAAAGGTCATCCAACACGGCAGCTGGGGCCATGACGTCACTACATGGTGGGGGGCGCCTCACTCGGGCGGGTGCCTCAGTTCGTATCCTTGTGCTAGAAGGAACCGAAACATACTACTCTAAATTATTACTGTATTGGTTTTTAGCTGGTTTTATCTTTGAAAGCATACTGATGTAATTTTGTGTGTAACTTGGTGAGTAATAATCCAACACTTGAGTCAATCATTCGACCTCATTATAGCCCACTTAAGAGATTGCACTGGAGTAATTGGGGTGGTTTGAAACAGTTCAGAAAGAGGCTTTGCTATTGAAGAGTGTACAAATCTTTAAAATTTTGTTTATATTGCAACATGCGCACTAACAACTAATACAGTTATTTTATGAAAAGATAGTAGACGTTGGAAATTAAGTGTTACATTATGTATTACTAGATAATTAAAAGAAAGAAACGACGTAAAGACTAATAAATTAATAAAACGTCAAAACGTATCCACCCAGAAGGCGATTGAAGGTGTATTATTTACAGGGCCTGTTACATTATTTTAGAGAGAACAAACCCAGAAAACATTATACAGTCAGATAAAATAATTTCGTTTGTAACAAGAGAGACTTAAATACTTCTAGGATATTTTGGTTAGGTTAAATAATTATTTCTTTCTAATATAAAGATTACACACATCAGAGGCGTAGGCCTAGAGCTACAGATAAGATAACATATTTGTACCATTAGGTTGCTGGTTCCATCACAAAGCAGTGTTGGAAGAATATTTTAAAATGATTTTAATAAGTTATGTGTATCAATGTTTAAATTAATTTTGCAGTACTAGTTTTAGATATTTTAGGTGGAACCAACGTTGTTTAATAGTTGTTTATACGCGTGAAATTAACACAATGCCGACATATAGCCAACATTTAAAATCACATCACGTAATTTGCTGGCTATATATACGAAATTAGTCAGAAACCAACTATAAAATAAAAAAAATGGATCAATGCAGGCCCTCGCAATATATTGACGTTGGCCCAACATATAATGTCTACATAGACCCAACGTTGTTTTCTGTTAGCCATATTTGTACGTTGGGCCGAGTATTTTAACAATGCTTGCCCAACCAAAATTTGAAACTGGGAAACATAGCCAATTTAGATTAACTTCGAGCATAATCTGTCAGCAATGGGCTAAGAAGTTTCCGAGATACAGTGTGCAAGCGTATTATCCGCGCAGTGCTAGCTTAAAAAATTAAATCCAATAAATTTGTTCCTGTCAATGTTCAATGCTTTCTTTGTGTACTGCCATATTACCAAAAATGGTTTAATCCCAGTATAAAGGTTAAAAATATAATATGCTGCATAAATCATTGTTTTACATAATTCGTTAACTGGCACTGCTGAAATAACCTTAATGAAAAAAACACACTGTAACCTACAAAACCAAGCAGTTCTTAGAGTTACTAACTTGAGTAAAATCTGTGCGCGGTTACATTGGGCTATGTAACAGTAAACAGTCAACGTTATTTAAACTTAGAGTATTTTTATACTGCATATCAAAGAACTGCGGTTGACGTAGTTGCTAGAGCACTCGTTTCCCTTCCTCCAGGTTCGATTGCCAGCGAGGTTGGTCCTGGACGTTTCTCATGTAAGAAAAGTGCGGACGTTGGTATTGGCCGGAGACTTTTCTTTGGGTATTGCATTTGCCCTCTTCCTAGCATGCTGTCGCTTCTCCATCGTAGGGATTCATTTCATGTCATCCTTCAAGGCTCGGCAGACGCCGAAAGACTCACAGTCATATATCTACACTCTGGATGTGATGCCCTGTCCTCGGGAATATCCCCCGCATACGCTAATTACTTATTGTTAATATCATCTATGTCTGTAGAGGAAAGTTATGATTCCGAATTTTTCTCTTTTAAGCAATCGTATGTGAATAACTGTAAAGAACAACGAAAAAATTTTCCTAAAAAAAAAAAAAAAAAAAAAAAAAAAGATAATATTAAACAGTGTTGTTTAAAAATTGTATGCTGGTAGCGCCAAACTGGTATTTACCAGCCAGACCTAAATACAATTTAAATGCTGTGTCAAAATACACAGGTCGTAGTCGGTGCAAACGCGACAATACAATCACAGCTAGCCCTATATAAATCGAATATACTTCTTGTGAAGTATTGCGAGCGAAAACGAAAACATTTCCAAATAACTACAGGCGAATGCTGTTATGGTTTCTTAATAAATGCCAGGCCCGTTTTCTTCAATTTCCTGTTCGTCTCAAGGGCGCTGTCCACCTGAGAGCCCTGATGAGAACAAAAGCTAGGGCTTCATATGTTCAATTACATTCGATGGAGCACAGTCACCTTTCACGTTATCGATATTGGACAGAAACTATTTTCTGCACCCAGCTAAGGACAATATTGCTACAGGCATTAAAATATATATATATATATATATATATATATATATATATATATATATATATATATATATATAACATGAGTATACGTTTTCGGATGTTCTTGAGATTGAAAAACTTATTTGTTATTAGTTTTCAGGGTATTAAAAACAGCCTAAAACATTCTATATCAATGTGGAGCACACAGAGGTGCGCAAAATAGTCAGTTAAGGCATATATGTAGGTTCGACAGGTAGCGTACTATACCTAATATAATGTGGCTATGGAGTCGGCAACGCCCTCAACCACTAGTTCTATTTCCTATGAACCCGTTATCAACGAGACATTAAACCATACTTTTAACTTTCTACGATAAGTTGAAGAAAAAAGCGACACTGAGGACATACTAAATTGACGTGATACTGATACAAAATGAATTATTCGTATCTATTGCGGTTTTCAATGGGGATCAGTTACTGTAAAATACACATGGAATTTTTGTAAGTCACGTTCTCGTGCAGTTACCATTTACGGATTTCCTTTTTGGATTAGAATTATCAGAATATCTGTAGATACCTACGCATGTCTTATCACGCAACCCGCCTTCACACAAAGCAAATAATTTGTGGTCGCATGACCAGCCTCGCAATGCGGGTTGCGTACCTGGCAAGCAACACAGTGCACCGTCACATGTTTTTCCTCTCAAACAGTTCGTATTAAAGTGTTTCATGAAGGTTACGAGTATTATGTACGTGTATTACATAACATCTTTGAAAAGCAATTAAAATACCTCAAGTGTTGGCCACACATTGGCAGGAACATCCCATCTCCTTATTTTCTCGATGTAGGAAATGTTTGTACTCCAAAACCTTAAGATCAACGTTAAGTGACACCATCATTCACAGACAAATTTCTTTAACTTCCAATAGATGTAATTATTTTCAGTTAAAACTTTTTAAAACTTCGATTGGTAAGGGTGGATATTTCCCTTACGAGTTACTGTACGACATTGTTCGTATGAAATGTTTTCTACCTCATTTTGGATAGAGAATCAACTCACGGCGATTGTACCTATTGAGACGGTATCGTGAAATTACTGAAGTGTGGACAATGTTGTTTACAGTGACTGTCCACCATAACCTGTGAACTGAGCACATCAACACACATGCACACAGCATTGCCTATGCTCTCCTGGCACTCGCATGCATTTTTAACAAAAACTATCATTCCTAGACAGTTGTAACAAGAGGACCATTTTTGTTACAAGCATGACATTACTAAAACAATTATTAAATGCCAAACATCCCGACAGTACAAAAGTTGCATCCAATTATAGGGTGGCCACCACTGTTATTTTAGTAATGGTTGAAGGTATCAACCAACATTTCGTGCGGGTTTGAAGACCCTAATAACATAAATCAATATTTAGAGTAGTATAGTCCTTTTTAGATAATCCAGGTTCCGATATTTTAGTAAAATATCGTTCTAAAACTAGACATCCAAAGGCTTATTAATCCCTAAATATAACATCTAGGTACTTTATTTTTCATAAGGAACCACCTCACAGCGTTTGAACCTGTAGTTCAGGAACACTATATATATATATATATATATATATATATATATATATATATATATATATATATATAACATGTTAAACCTAGGTATGTGAATGAAACCATGAATTTAACAGAACAGGGTATTCCAGTAAAACCGTGCCAAATGAGAATAGGGGTCACATACCCGGAAAGTTTTGAGGTTAGCAACATTTAGGCCATAAAGGTCAATTACCGGAAGGTAATTGAACTGAATCCAATTAACTACCACACATCGCTTGTGCATAAGACCGTCCATGGACAAGGATGTGGTTTTTAGTCTCCTGTGATAAGCAACACGCATCTAGTATGAGAACGGTTGCAGAAAAAAATCACTCTGGCACTCTGGCACATCAGTCCACAACTACAAGTAGTAGTATAAAATAAAAAGAACTTCTGCAGCTGTCTAAATGCAAGATGACGTACAATAATGTGTTACGCAAGTATTTGAAGCAGCGGCGCGTGTAAAAACAGGCAGGAAGGTGGCGTGGTAGGAGAGGCTGATTGTGTCAGTGGTATGCGCAGGTAATATTTCGGCAACGTGACTACGGCCCGCTGCCCAGGTAAGGTTTCGCTTCACCACAACTGCCAAATTTTCTAGTACGCTGAATCACACTTCACTAAGCACCGTCGGTTCTTGACGGGAAACACGATTCGGCAATTAGTTTTGGCGTAAAGCGATAATACAGAAGAGACCATTTCCTCTCAGAAGCCTCTGCGCTTACAGAAACGGATCTCACAGGGCCCAGTTCAAATCAGCAAAGCATTTTTGGATGTATCATGGTTAAATAAAACTAAACTTCTCTACAAGCGTTACAGTATTATGTTGTTTATTTTGTGCTGTTATTTGATTGAACAGCAAAATAATAAAAAATTCAATATTATTCTATTCTGCTGAAAGGAAAACATACGTAGAGAAGAACACACTACAATTTTACGGAAAGTACGTCAAAATTAAACAAACTGTTCTGAATATTGTCACAAACGCATGTAATATTGGAATGAATTACAATATTTGACAGTATGTTAGAAGGTATCAATCACAAAGCTTACCTCATTTCTTCTCCTATATTAACATAATTCTAAGTTACCAGAACCAATATGCTTCTGGGGGTTAATAAGTGCACTTGGAGCGCATATTCACTCAGTAAAAATTCAAACAGATCAAATATTTCATTCAACAGGGGTTATTTTATGAGTGGTGGGGGTGGTTTTGTGTACTTAAAATGTTTATTTTGAGATCGTTAAGAAACAAAATATTCAGTTTTCAATTGGCTTTTAATATGTGTTTTATGGCACTCACATAGAGTTGTTTATTTCTTGCCCAAATAGCCTAAAAAAGCATTTTGAGTGTCGCAAAAGTCACCCCTGCTGTCACAAAGTATCTCCGACTTACAGTACTTATACAATATTCCCAAAGTTATATTTCACAAAACGTTGAGTATGTGTGTTGGTGTATAAAATACCTAATTCATAACTTACAAAACTGTCTAAAAAATGTTTAGACCAAGTAACACTTTACAGAATATTGGAACCTTAGTATGTAACAGCTTCTCTTGATAATTTATTTCGAATCACAGCTTACTAAATTACAAAGAACATAGGTAATAGCTTAATGCTTATAAACGGTAAAACTGAGAAAAGAAAATGTCAAAACTAGTGGCGGGATTTAAGGAGCGTTACAAGATTCTTGATAACATATTTGTTTTTATAACAGGGGTTTAAATTAAATGTCATTTAACTTCTACTTACAAAGCATCTCAATGCTCTAGAGGAGCATCGACCATGCGAGGGTTCTACAACTAAGGAGCTGCAGTAAAAATTCAGAAATGAAACGTGGATCGTTGAGAAAATCTGTTTGATTACTGCATCGTACGCCACGTTTTCTACACGCAAAAACTGCTATGAAGTAGACGGGAATCGAACACAGATACTTTACTAGCTGAAGGTGAGGGGGGAGTTGTCTGCCCACTACAATATTGCGGACCCTTAAAACTTTAACGGTTCATAATTAAATAATAAAAATAAATACAACAGTTAAATAAATTCATGAGAAATTAAAATACAGCGACATTTTTATAATTATCGACAAATGATGTATATTTTCATCTAAAATACTTGGATAAAAGCTTCTAGAGCGATTTTTTTAAAGATATTAGTAGTATGTACATAATTCATTATGCTAGTTTTATTAGAGCGTAAGTGGCTAGCCATAAAAGACATCTTCCCATTGTATTGTATTAGTGTTAATAAAATAAACTCTGTTTTATATTAACTTTTGGAAATAAAGTAGTATTTTCAGTTAAAAAGGTATTCTTCCGACTAAAAAAGCGCAAGATTACCATTAAACAAATTTATCTAAAAACAATCATTAATAAAGTATTTTATAATGACACAGTTTTTAAATGTAATAATTTACGATTCCATTTAAGGTATAAAAAATAATACTTAATGGCGTGAAAAATGATCTCGTAAAATGAGCTCATTCTAGAGCAATAATAAATTACTATGACACGAAATTTAGAATACAAAACTTAAAATTTTTAAAAACGTTGGAATAATTTATAATGAATACAGAAATATACAGGCTGTTACAAAAAGGTACGGTCAAACTTTCAGGAAACATTCCACACACCCAAAGGAAGAAAATATATGATATGGAAATGCTTGATCACCACGGTAGATCTCAATTCCTTACATCTCGTTAAATGTCATCGTAAATAACACTTCGTACAGAAAATGTCCCAAATTCCCAATGGATTGGTTCTTTCCAATGTACTTTACTTCCTAGATTCACCGCCAGATAGGCCACTTGACGGAAGGTAATCTGGGCTGCATTGCTTGTGTTGACATTTAACGAGATGTAAGGTAACTAAGCGTTTCTGGACATATGTCCATATCAATATTTTCTATCTTTGTGTGTGGAATGTTTCCTGAAAGTTTGGCCGTACCTTTTTATAACACCCTGTAAAGAACTAAATGTAGGTGAATCATTCGTAACACACACTATGCATCCAAGTAAGACTCCTGCATATAATATCACCTATATCCTAGAGGGGAGAAAAAGAAAGACACAACTTAAAGCTTGATGACGGTAATGAGAATAATATAATGGCTTATGAGAAGGATAATAACAAAACCTTAAGACGAAAGGGATTATTACTACTAGCCGAAATTTTCTTACTTGTAACAGAAATACCCACCGACCTGTGTCAAATATGTTGATATTTACGTAATTACTAATGCCACTCGAATTAAAAGAATTATGTATTCACAACCACCGCGATTATGGTCATTGCATTACATTTAACAACCAGTTTTTATTAAGAGCCTCTTCTGCTTCTAAGGTTACTTACGGCAGAAATATTAATATACTGTAAATTGCATTTTCTTGGCTTGTGGGTGTGAGCCGCGTCTGTGATTGGCCGACAGGCCCAGCCAACCAGGAAGCAGCCACCCAGACACCAGGGTACATAAGGACCTGCAACTCTTGCATCTGCCAGTTGGTCTCCGACTCCGACTACCTGATGATGGCAGTTGCAACGACTGCCGAAACGTCGCAAGAAAATTTCCAGACGCGGTTCACACCCACAAGCCAAGAAAATGCAGACAACGGCCGTGAAAGCCTGCGATCTATTTTAATAATCTCAATGTGAAGTTATGTTGCAGATTTAAAGTTAAATGTTAAGGACGAACAGTGAAACCATAAA
Organism: Medauroidea extradentata; assembly: GCA_003012365.1. NCBI lineage: Eukaryota > Metazoa > Arthropoda > Insecta > Phasmatodea > Phasmatidae > Medauroidea > Medauroidea extradentata. The sequence continues at coordinate 19,451 of PNEQ01114719.1, read as the reverse complement.
AATGAGGTCTGACAGTGAGGTATGTTTGTGAGACATTGTTTGGGTTGTGTCCCAAATTGTGTTTCAAAGTAAATAGTATTTTACAATTAAGGCTGATTAAATATTATTTTTAAAAATCTTTTTAAGAATTCTAAACTGTTTATAGTGTTATTATAAATACATACAAATGTTACCAAAAAATTAAAATAATTTTTCATTTCAAAGTGTTTTGCCTCTCAGGAAATCTATGTTTGCCATTGGCGTGGTGTGGTATTGAACAAAGTTAATAACATTAGATTTTTTGCTTTAAAGAAAATCTTAGAAGTGACTCGATGGCTTACTTAGGTGGGCAAACCCAAGATAGTTCTGTAGGTTCTAAAACTATATTTTCGACACCTCAAAATAGCAATCGCTGTTCCACCAGCAATCAGACGGATCTTGTCAGGATCACGATTCACCAAACTCCAAAAAGTTACCTGAAACATACGGACACAGATTTAATTATATTATATATCACATCAAAATGTAAAAGTCCATAGCCAAACACTTCGATGCACAACTTTCTGTACACTTAAAATTGTAACAGTAAAAACAATAATTTGCACAAATAATAAATCTTAGTTTGTATTGATGGTGGAAGGCTTAAGGGTGTGTGGTAGATAAATAAATGCTGAAAACATAAATTGATTTCTAAGCTTTTTTCGGAGCCAATATGGATAAAATACTCGATGACAATCATATATAATGGTATTTGCCAACATTATGAGTACATATTTATCCAGAATTAATTATTCGTTATGCATGATCTCTTGCGCCGCAGTTAAATGCACGAGGTTCCGGCGTCAGAGATAGTGCCTCAGGAGTTCGTAACACTGGAAACAATTTTGTTTGAAACGTTGTCTAAAACTATTGTCTAGGATTGCTATTGTTCAATTTTCGCAAATTGGCTTCAAGAAATATAAACATATAGATTAATGCTTTTAGCACTGAATTATGTACCACGCTGTAAGTGTATGAAAACAACAAAATATAACATAACCAATAATTCATTACACATTAACAGATCATATTATTTCGCAATGTGAAAGTAGGTTTTCTGAATCCGATAAAAACTAGAGCATAAAACCACAAGGTTACAGGAAGGATGTTCTGAAAACACGAAGATACTTAGGAGTTAATGACTCGTGGTAACCACAACATAGCACTATTTAGACAATGATTGCCATTCACATCTGACTATTCATTCACCATTTCTCTTCTTCATCTTAATTTTTAATCCTCTCACAGTGGAGACAGACTTCACTGCCTATACGGACAAGACAGGAGGAGTATATCCCAAGAACACCTAACCTGAATAGATAGAAATACAATCTGCACAGCAACTCAACCTGTTTAGGGGACTTAGCCAACACTAGGGAGAGGGTCAGTGGTGAAGAACTGACCAGCTCAAAATGAAGTAGTCCGATATCACTCCACACACATTCCCCTACGCGTGGAGGTTCTACCATAAATTTCTGACCCTCGGTGGATTCCAACCTACGACCTTTAAGATAACAGGCCACGACCACAACCTCTCGACCATAGTTTATAGATAGCTGTTTTCAAGAGTTCGTGGCCTGGGATCCATTCAAAAATGGACAACACTGACTGGTGTTATTTTAGCACACTGTTCACTAATTGAACGGAAGGAAAACCAGCTCTCATTTTTCTTGCTATGCGTATTTTTTGCTAATAATACAACTATTATACAGCGCTCCCTAGTAATTGTGCGATGATTAACTTTTATACCAAGATAACTGGCATACTGAAAGACTAGGTTCTAAGATAGTTTATGTGTAAGAGATTAACACTGAATTTGATAAATACATGTAAACACTCACTTTAATAAAAGTTTATAGGACCATTTTATTAACAGTGAAATTTATACTATTAACTAGTGCAAAAATAATTGCACATTTATTGCGTTCATTCCATTCGTTTTATGAATTTATAAATATCTTGTTGTTCATGTTGTTTTCAATTGTCAGATTATAAAGAACACTTAACAGAAAGTTACATATTCAAAGGTATAAATACACTTTAAGTAACCCTCCCCTCATTCCGATTAATAGGATTATATACCACAATTCAACGCAGTCTGAATGTAGTATTCAAGCCACTCACAACACGGATGTCGATTACATTCATATATTCACTTTATTCTTCCTACAGTGTCAAGCTGTAAATTTTGATCCGAATATTACCGTACATAGTTGTCGCAGATTTTTTGCAACATTTCTTGCTTTTCAGCAAAGCGAAAATAATGTTTCACGCTTGAGCAGTCACGTGTAACCAGACAGTTCAGTGATAGAACATTGACTCTTAAATTTGCGGGTTTCACTTAACGATTATTACAATTCACGCCATTTGCACAATATATTTAAACGAAACAAACTTCTGTTTCACTTGAGCACAGTTGCCCTAAATGTAATTTACAGATAGCCTGGAATTTGTAGTTAGTTATTCAACTACAAACACAAGCACGTGATTTAAAAGTGATAAAAATTTGTAGAGAATATAATGAGGTCAAATGCTGTAACAATGCCTACGGCTATAGCTTATTGGATAGGGAACCTCACAGTGTTTGTACATGTACTCAGGAACAGCCTGCGTAGTAAACTGTTTCTTGAAAAATTTGGTACAATAACTGTTCTAACTAAGAAATAATGGATAGCCATTTACCGACTGTTATTCTTTTTCATCAATAAGTATTATGCAGAAGTAAAGGAAATCTTGTTACCAATAACTCAAAATTAAACATTTAAAATTATACCTGCATTCCGACATAAAAGTTTCTAAATTCAATTATCTACATCAATTATAATCAGCGACACTTTTCCTGTCACCATATAGCCAATGAAATCCTTCTTAATTTCCTGTTCGTGAAATGCGGACAATGCAAAGATTTGTTACGTACTCCTATCCCCTTTTAACATTTAAAATACTACGTGTATTTATGAATTTAGGTCTTGATGAATTTCCTGAGGAAAATGAAATCTATTGTTGTATAATAAAACGTAATATTAAAAACAAGATAATTTATATTAAAATCAAGAACAGCTATACAAGAGAGACCTAAGTCACTGTATGTTTTCTAAGTATAGATATACATATATTTTTATCTAGATTTTTTGTTGAAAATTACACTTTTACTTATTACATTTTAAACTTGCTGAGAATAACTACAAATTACGTATTCTAAGTGCACGCATCTAGTGGCGACACGAAATCGTGACAGTAGTATACAACTGTATGTTTTGGTGCTGAAGCCTGGTTGAGGTGTCTCTGACCACCCGAGGAGCCACCAGTCATGTTGTGACGTCGCCGCCCTCGGCCGCTTTGTGGATTTGACCTTGACCTTTACCTCAAGATTACCAATGGTCAACAATTTCGAAAAAATGTCCATAGTTATAAAAATTAAAAAAAAATATATTGATTTTCGTAGCAATTCCTTAAAAAATCATATGAAACAATTTTCTTCTAAAAAAAAGCAGATTACACACTTTTTTTGTGCGGCACTGATTGAGGGTGGGTACTGATTACCATTATAAAATCAATCGATATAATAAATGAATTAAATTAATTTACTTAAATACAACAAATACGGCTTGATTTCAATTTTATTAAATATTAATATTGATAACTACCTATATCCGAATCCTATCATGGCCATAACAAAACGATTTCGAAAAAACTCATTTGTTCAGAAAACCTAAAAATAATTAAAATAATTGCATTTTCTAATTATAATACACATAAGAAGTTTCCTATAGACCACAGACGACTATCCTCCCTCTCTTCATCTTAGCTGTACCCAATCGAATTTTGATAAAATCAATAAATTTTCAAAATAAAAAAAATATCGTCTTTTTAAAATAATTGCACTTTTAAATTATAATGCACACAATATATTTTCTAATAGGTCCTCATCGCCTACACACTCGCCTACACACTCGCTCACAAACATAGCTCTACCTGATAGACCTGCGATAAAATTCCTCAATCAATTAATAATTTAAAAATGAAAATAATATTTGTCGATAATATTCAATTCAAGACTTTTCTTTTCGTCCACTTTAAAATATGGTAGGGCACCAACCGAACAGCAACACAACTTTCTTCACAGCTACCAGTTACGAAAACTCGGAGCACTCTCAAACTATGAAAAACCTTAACTAATCTCATTTCCGAGACCAGCATCCATATTTGATCAGGTACGTCAGTTTCATACAATATTATTGTCTATCACGTCTCTACTTTTTCACAAATTTATTGTAAAAATGTATGCACAGAACCTACGAGATTTTTCAAGCATTATTATATAAACAGTAACATTTATACCCATCAAACACACACAAAAAAAATATACTCAACTAAAATATAATTTGATTTGTCAATTTATTCTCATTCAGGTATCAGTGTTATTTTTTTAAATACGAAGAAAACCTTCACGGATAGCATTGATCGAAACAAGTCTCGATTCGTGCCATCAGGAGCAAAGTATGTGAAATTCATATTATCATTTAAGTAAGTTTTGTCAAGCCCTCGAAACTGTTCACGGTAATGATGAAACCATCTTTCACACATACTATGCTTGCAACAATCTTGGAATTTCATAGTTGCTAGATGCCAGGTACTAGAGTTGTAGCCTGTGTGCGTATTTCCAGAGGGAAAATTATTTTTCATATATAATAATTATCTAACATATTATAATTAGTTAAATACAAACTTCTAAGTCACCTCGCGATTTTATTATATCCAAGAATCTTGAATCTATCTGGATACTGTCATCTGAACACTATCTACAAACTGCCTTAATACTATCAACTGGATACTATCCGGATATTATCATTCAGGAGACTCGTAAGGGTACTATCGTTCAGGACACTATTAAGGTTACTGTTCAGGATATTCTTAAGTATACAATAATTTACAATACTATTCAGGATACTATAATGCAGTATACTATTCAGGATAATACCATTCAATAATACGACCATTCAGGATGCTACCATTCAGTAATACTGCAATCCAATATACTATTCAGAATACTATTCGTCTGAATACAATCTAGCTGAATAATTTCCATCTTGATTATTGATGAATTTCAAACCTACTTTGCATACTATGTATGATGCCACAAGAATTTTCAACCACATTGCTATGAAAGCATATGCTAACATAGGCATATGTCAACACCGGTAAACTATTATATAGGGATATCTAAGCATATGCTAGCACTAGGGTTGGAAACAGTAATATATGCGATGCTTAGAAATATGAAATGTTGGTTTGCGATTCATCTATTTTGTGGTAAGAAAAACCAATTCTCATGTTGCTTAAGGGCAATGGTGCACACTGAAATTCAGTCATTTGTGGGAATAAACCGCAAATAGGCTTAAACCATCCATAAACACGCACTTGTATGCTATCAGCGTGCAGTTAGATCGTATATAACGCAGGGAGCCGGATATTGGCAGTCAGTTGGCAGCGAGCCTTCGTAGAGTGAGGGTGTACTTCTCTTCGCTGTGCGCTATGACATCTAGCGGCCACGCTTGAACCACCTTAAATCTTGCTTTTTCCTTAAATCTTGCTTTTTCCTGTGGTCCTTTCTGCCTCGCCCTTCTCATCGCTCGGTCAAAAGGAGGGGGAAGGGAGGAAATGAGGCGAACAGTGTGGGTAGTAAGATTACTTATCTCTACAAGTCTCGCAGGCATGAGACCACGAGTGACGCGGCGTGGCTAGGGACATATCTACACACACAGCCCAAACCTCTGGACCTAGACACACGAAATTTTCAAGGTGGCTTCCCCTCACGCCGTGAACTCCCAACAAGAAGAAATTTTTCTAAATTGGGAAATTAAAGTGGTGACAGGAAGTAAATGAGTTTGGTGAGATTAAGTTATTTTTGCTTCAAAATATAGTGTATTCATCTACATATTAAAATATTTTTAGATTTTTTCAAATTTCTAAATGAATGGTGAAAAACTTAAAATGTATATTAAACCTGCTGAGATATCTAATTAATTCTTACAAGCTTTCATAAAAAACCCTGCTTTCATTGTGTTTTTCCTTCGAAATTTTACCTAAAAGGCCGCTAAGAAATGTAATGTGTTTCCAAATAATTCTCAGAAATTCGTAAACCCATGGAGATAACGAGGTTATTTTTTAATAGGTCGGAATGAAGTTTACGTGAGAAGTTACTTCAGTTTTTTTTTTCCGAAATCTGGCATCAGGTGTGTAAATGGAAGTAAAATGTTCCAAAACTCACGCAAAACTTGCATGACTATGGACGAATAATTCAAAAGATTTTACTCTTCGCCATTGGATTCACGAAAACATCTTTTTTAGTTTTGGACCTCATACACACATAAGAATTCTGATGACATGTCTTGGTGTTATCGGGTATTATGTAAGTCTGCGGTGAGGGAGATTTATAGCATCCCTTGTAATATATTGCGACAGGAAATTTCTGATATGTTGCACGCACATGTTAGTAGCAGAAAATGTTTATATTTGAAGTATATGACAAAGTTGTGAAATGTTAAAAGCATAGAGGACGCAGCCACCAAGGGACAAGCTAAGAGCCGGTGAGGGGCGACATGAGCTGGATACAGAGCAGTGCCTGTAATGAGGACAGGAGGAACGGGAGATTTGCCTAATGAAATACTACAGTGCAATCAGCCTGGAATCGAACCGGAATTACTATAATGTTGTTCAATTTTGACAGAATACCTGCCAAAGTCGTTGTCCCAAATATTTCCTTTAAAAAAATTTATAGCCGAGGATTAAACGACGGTAACTGCCATAATACGATACACAACTATTAGGGAATGTGCCATGTTTACTTTAACATTTTAAGAATAGGTACTAAAAGTATGTCAAATTTTTAACAATAGTAACAAATGAAGCCGCAGCCGGGAAGGTACTTACATAGACTAGTTTTCAGACAGTCAAACTTTCTCATATTTTAGGATTTCATGAAGTACCGATGCTGTAATAATTATGTACTTCATTTAAATATTAAGTAAGCACGATAAATCACTCATTTTTGCTAGCTAAATACAAATTCCATATCCGAAATGCTGGCATACATTTATACGTTTTCGTACTGAAATATTCGCCGTCGCAGTATGTCATGCGTGTATTTTAACATCTTTGAGAAAATACCTAAATTGCGCAATTATTTCAGTTTACAATGACAAAACTGAGCATCTTTAAAATATATAACGGTAATACATTTGAGATTAGTTTTGTAAGACTCCACATTCAAATAGGAACAGTTCTATTGCGTCACTTTGTTACTCTTTAATAACGAGCTGGCAAAATTTTTTGTTTCCTCTTGAACCTTGTACTTGATGTGGCGAAACAAACTACAACACGGAATGAAATGAGTTACATCATACATGTGTTTTATTGATGACAAATACATTGCAATTCATCCAGCCAGCTATTTTTAATGAACATGGCCCAACATAACATAATCCAAAGCATAAAATAAATCAATACTAATTTTTTTTTACTTCAGTTACAATACATGCATTATTATTTGTTCGTCTAGGTAACTAAATTTTACTGGATAGTTTACGACGGAATAAATATAATTACTACGCGAGTTTAGCGACTGAAAAAGATATTAAAACCGTCACTGGCAGAAAGGAATTTTTGCGTTCGTCGCTTGCGCCCGCATTCCGGCGTGTCTTCCCATTGTGAAACATTTAAAAACTCAACATTTAACCAAGACTGAAATTTAACAATATTGAAATACACCCTAAACCTGTTCGTTTCCTTCGGACGGGATAGTGTAAAAATTAAATATTTTTAATGAAAACTTTTCTCCTAAAGCCCAAACGTTTCTGGGAAATAAAACCTGAAATACAACCCTAAAAATTAAAATCACTAGACATTAATATTCATAAGTATTACCATTTTATAAGTAGGGTTAACGTTGTTACGAATATAAAGCAAGCAAAGTACATCGCAAAATAACAGCACTAAGCATTTTCACTGAAACATCACTGGATCTTGCTAGCAACTTGATTGTAACTAAATGTAATTTCTTGGTCCTGTAATAATCATACAATTATATTGTCTCATAAAAATTCATACATCTTTAAAACGTTAGTAAAGACATTTTACAAACCATAGGTAAATATGATTAACAATCAACATAAGCATATATGTAAGTAATTATTATTTGATTTAAATGTGTATCCAATAAGTTTGACACTACAAAGTAAACAAATAATCTCATATAATCTCACTAACCTGACGGTACGGTTTTATATGTTTAATCACAACACAATTTGAATTTGGAGAAAGGCAAATAAGTTTTATTTCTGCATATTCCGATGCACAATTTGGGATTTTCAGGTCACAAAGGCATATTTCCCGCATATCAAGTCTTTGAAATCAATTTGTTTTCCTTTCTTGAACATACTAGTTCTGACATTTCAGCAAAAATTAAACAAAGATGACTGTACGGAATGCTATTTACTACCGTTATTCTTGTCCTCTTTACTTTTTTGTTCAGCCTGTGCATTTTATATGTATGTCGGGTCTTTACAACGCAGTCCTCGAGCATGCCAGGAATCGGCAATTTCTGGCAGAAAACATTCATAAATAAACCTATGTTACTTGGGTACCATATTTGCTTCCCAAAAGTTTTCGTCTCATTCCACTATTTTAAGTTCAGTGCCTAAGTCGGAATGAATAACAAGTATACATGTATTTCATTGTGTTGTGTTTAATTGTCCCTGTATTTGATAGTAAAAAGAATGTGATGTGTTTGTCCTTTTCTTTTCCTGTCCTACAAAAGTACTTTTGCAAGGAGAATAGCAACAAAATATTTTGTGCCCACTAGCAAATTTTTTTCTGTGTTGATAAGAAAAATACGTTTTACTGTGCGGCAAAGAACGCAGTTCTAAGAGGAGCTTGCATACAGTGCTACCAAATTGTGTGGAATTTCACAAAATGTATGGAATTTGAAAAATTTTGCATGGAATGAATAGCTGTGTGAGATAAATATGGCTGATGTGCTGTTGAAAAATATATTTCTTATTTATAATTTATGAATGTAGGTTTAATACGAAATAATTCAAGAATTATAATTGAACGTGAAAGTGGATGCATGAAATCAAAATCTCAGGAACAATATATTCCAAAAATTTGTCCAGTTGAACTCATCGTACATAGGTGGGCCCAGCGCGTAAGGAAAAGAAGGCCTATGCGCTGGAGGAAGGAAGGGAGGAGGGCGCTAAAACAGTGACAGTGAAAATTTTGGGATCATTGAATGTGTGTAAAACGGTTACATAGTTCGAAGGCCATCTGTTTTATTTTATGCTTCTTATGTTCGCGGCTGAGAGAGATGGCCATCAGGTGTTCAGAAAAGAGGTTTGGTTTGTTACGGAAGAGCTTAATAAAGGTAGAGTTATTTGTTTTGTTTCTAATAGGGAAAGGTACCTGAGGACAGGGTACCGTAATTCGAGTGCAAACATCTGATTGGCCGTCCATAGCCACCTGCATACCCTGAAGGATGAAATGAAATCTGCAATAGAGAAGCGATTAATAAGAAATGCAGGGGAAACAGGAGATCCTCGAAAAAAACCCGCCGGCCAAAGGAAACTCCCGTCATGTTTTTCCCCGTGCGAAAAATCGGTGACCGATCCCACCGAGGATCAAACCCAAATCGCCTTGGTAGGAGTCAAGTGGTCTGACCACTCGGACACCGCGGGCCCAAAAAAAAGGGGATAAAGTGAAGGAGAGGGCGATAAGGCAAGTTGCTGAAGTTATTTCTCTGTCAAATTGTATGGAATTTTGTTGTGTCTGCGGAATTTGGAATGACTGGATTGGCAACACTGAGCATATGCATAGCTAAAGTGATGAACATTTTTAAACGTGGGAACTAATTTGGTTCATATCGCTTATTAATTAATATTTCAGCATTTTTCGTTAATTTTTTTGTAAACAGCAAATTATACTTCAAAGACATTATCCTCAAAATGTGTATAGGCACTTCACTCATTTAGGCTATAAGTCATGGTTTTTTTCATTGTGTAGAAATCAGTTCCAAACATATACAATGTTTCGTTCGTAAAGAATACCTCCCGGTACAATAAAATTTTTAAAAAATATTTGCAGAACCACAAAAATAGTTGAAACAATAATAATGTAATTTATAGTAGTCCTATTATACTTTTTACTGTTCAGTTCCCCAGATTTCTAACTATATTCTAGAGTAGTTAATTTGAAAATACAATTAATGAACTTCAAAGGACAAAACACACCAGTGGTCTCGACTGCTACCTGGACGATGGGCTTTTATATTTTGTCACGTATAGGTAAAACACGATATTTTTTGTATCAAATATTTGCTCTACTATCTGATCACACGTTTTAACACTAATTAGGAGTAACACAAATCCTAAAAACAAAAACCGCAATAGAATATTGCTGCATGATATGACATTTTTGTATAATATATCTTCGTTATGTTCCGATTGAATGTTAGTGGACAAACCTGAGGCGCTACATAGAGTAGAGGTACATGTCGTCAGTTTACTAATTTATAAAATAACTGGTACATTATGCACTAGACATACATACTTATCATTATTAATGTTGACTCAATTTTCTTATTAGAATGACGTATTTCACTAATTCGGTTTTAAATCAACACATTGCTGCAACGATACAAATAAATGTATGAAATTTATTATATTTGAATTTTTAAATATCAGTAAACTTAACGTACACGTCCACAATGCTACGATGTACAAATGCATTTATCTTCTTTTTGCACAGGCAGCGAAGTGACGTCTCTATCAGTCCACCGCCTCGAGTGAGTGAAGAGGTTTTGTTCAGCGCTTAACATCGAGATCTTCAGCGCTGGTGAGGGGTGATATGATGTGGGTATGGAACAGCGCCGGAATGAATGGGCGGGGAAATGGGAGATCCCCGAGAAAACCCGCCGACCAGCGGCATCGTCTGGCACGACTCCCACATGCGAAAATCCGAGGACCGACCCCGCCGGGAATCGAACCGGTATCGGCTTGATGGAAGGTAGGGGGTCTGAACCCTCGGCCACCGCAGCCCCACCACCGCCTCGACGTTGCTTCCATCCTGCCACTCAGTCAAGACGCGCGCGTTTACTCATCTACTTTCCTGTGCGGACAACAATGTCCATACTGTCATAGAAGTAATCTCATGACAACACGCGCTTCTAGTTTCGTCAATAGACGTAAAATGGTTTTTATGTACATAATTTTTGCGTGTAACTTATGCAGGGACGGATCTCGACTTTTGTTTTGGAGAAGGTCACCGTTCCTAAAAATTAAAGTTGGGGGATTTGGGAGTCCTCCTCCGGGGAAAAACTGGGTTTTCAAGGAGCAAAATATTGTTATTTAAGCATTTAAAATACTTTAAAAAATTAAATATACACTTACTGTTGCAATAGCGTGATTTCAAATTATATGTTCTATTATTGTCTTCGGTATTTAATTCAAATGTTGACCTTCGGTTTGGGGAAAGGGGCCATAACTCCTATGACACTCCCCCCCTTTTTTTCTGGATACGCCCCTCATCTCATGATTGAAATCTTTGTTTTTCACGCGTTAACTTACTTTATTAAGATTGGTACGTGGGGGGGTGGGGGGCGGCTGAATAATGATAGTAATTTTGTAAGTATTTTTACCGAGTTAGTATGAAAATAGTCGTAATACTGTAATTGTGCTTGTAATCCACTGTCTATTAGACTTTAAAATGTGTTTGGTCTATGAGTTAATTTAAATACGTGTAACTGGCTGCTGTGGTACAGCATGGCGGACAGATAACGGACGTGCGGCAGCTGCAAGACTGCAAGTGACATCATCCACCCTTCACCCTCGGTCGGCTTATGTGACTGAGGCAGACCCCCCCCCCCCTCACTACCTCTTCTAACCTTGACTTCAACTCCAAGGTAGCCAGTGTATGCGCAGAGTGGACACCTCTCCCTTTTGTTCACATCATTCGTTCTCCCGTCTGTTATGTCCCGTAGTTTCGGCGTGGTGCAACGAGTTCACGCGACTGCCAATAGATAGCATATCAGTACAGCGCATATCGGGTTATATACTGACGCGCGACACACCAGACATAATAACTGCCATTCGAGGACTCGCCTTTTCAGTTAAATTGAAGTGAACCAGAGCTTAACATGTACTTAAAAGTCCAGACAAGAGAATACCGAGCTGTTATTCCAGAAATAAAACATCTTTATACCAAAAACCAGCAGATGAAATATCTGCTATAAAAAGAAAAGTTTACACTAGAAAGTTAAACTGCAATTGTAATGAATATATTTATCTATTACTCTCGAAAATGGTTTTAGGCCGATGTATCATACCTAACGAGATATCCTACGAAGTCAACCCGCCCAATTTTTGTAGTTTCCGATATTTCCAGGAATGTAGAAAACTCAGTCATAACTTCGTTAAAAAAATTCAAAAAAATATTTTTTCATGGTCAGTCTACTTGAAATTTTTCTCCAATTTTTGTGCCACCCAACATAAATCGAAAATTAAAAAAAAATCCGTCGCTCCATTGCTCTTAAGAAGTGCGGTCAAAGGTCAGGTCAAATACATAAAGGTGGTCGTGGCCTAATCTAAACAACAATAGCCGGTTGTGACACCGCAAAAAAAGAAGATTCAGGTAACTGGGCTGAAATCAATTACTTATGCACTGCTGCATACAAAGAAAACAAGAGCTTACAGTTCTTAATGACTAAGGCCGATATTCCAAAACGTTATATAAGGGTTTCGGTGCAGCTTATGTCATGAGTGAGTGAGTGATATTGGTCAGCGCTTAACATAGAGGTCTTTGGCGCCGGTAAAGGGTGACATGAGGTGAGTATGGACCAGCACCGGAATGAAAGGGCGGGGGAAACGGGAGATCCCCAAGCAAACCCGCTGACCCACGGCATCGTCCGGCACGATTCCCTCGTGCGAAAATCCAGGGACCGAATCCGCCGGAAATCGAACCCAGATCGCCTTGGTGGGAGGTGAATAGTCTGACCATTCGGCCACCGCCCACACAGCGCAATGGTTTCGGAGACATATTATAAATATTTCTCCGAAACATTTGTAATATTCAGTATCATAACAAAACATTGCAGGAACATCTCTGCAATGTCTCAGTAATGTACATATGTCCTTTTTCAGACATATTTCAGATTAATGTTTCAGATACATTTTGGTGTAATGTTTCGGAGATATTTTAGTGTAATGATTAAGATATATGTAATATTTCAGGTATATTTCAATGAAATATTTAAGATATATTGCTACTTTTTTTTGTCAATTGCTCTTTAGGTCTAAAGACAATAAACAATTCAATTCAATTGATGAAAAATGTTTCTATAGGTGTAAGAAGTACACAGTAAACAATGAATGTTGTGCTTTACTTATGCTGAAGTTTCCCGATAGACTAGGTTAGATTAGGTTAGTTTACCTGAAGTGTTTCGTTTTTCTAATATTAGGTTGCCTTGGGTAATTTTAGGTAACCTAACATATTGGAAAATTAATAACTTTAGGTAACTGAAAACTTCAACGTACTTAAGTAAAGCACAATTTTCTTCATGTACGACTACTTCTAACCACTATACAATCATTTTTCATCAGTAAAATATGTCTAATGTAAATAGTTACGCCGGTAAACGATAGGAAGCTAAATATTTTGTTTACAATTCGACAATTAATGAGATAAACAAGATATAATTTAACATATAGACCTTAAGCCCTGTATTTGCACCCTCCGTTCAAAAGTAGGCAGCGTACTCTATTCGGTTTTGTTACAAATTTTACATTTCAGATTACAATATGTCAACAACTAAATTAATACAAAAGGATTAAGCCACCGATTGTTATCTTTTCGATATGCAATTAAACTTAAGAAGTCAAAACATCCACCGGACATAACAATTATTAATTTGTGCAAAATGTAATTCAATTTCCTCATAAATTAATTGTTTAAGAGGGCGGTTCTTCTCAGTTTTCAGCGTCATATTTTATTTTTATATTTGTACAATTTTTTTCTTATTTTAGAAGTAAATTGTGATTAAATCTTCCTCTTAGAAACTTTTTATATCTCTCATAGTTTTTGCGTAATGAGTCGCAAACGTCAAATTTTGCACTTTATGGTTTTATGCACGCCACAAAAACCAACTGACATACCAAACCGGAAAAATTCACAGTTTATAACAATGTTGTAGCCTATGATTCGATACACATAAAAACGAAAATTATTTGTTTTATTTAATATAAATACTGAATTTGGAAATTAAAATTTCAAAATGTTTTTAAAAATACAAAAATATATTTTTTTTTGTTTTTATGTATGTCAAATCATAGTCGACAACATTGTTATACACTGTGAGTTCTTTCAGTTTAGTGTGTCAGTTGGTTTTTGTGGCGTGTATAAAACCGCAAAGTGCAATTTTCGACGTTTACGTCTTATTGCACAAAAACTATGAGAGATACACAAAGTTCCTAAGAGGAAGATTTGATCACAAATTATGTATAAAATAAGAAAAACTATCTTGTATAAATATAAAAATAAAAAACGACGCTGAAAACTGACGTGAACCGCGCCCTTAATGTTTTGATTCACATTCCGTAAAATTATAACCTATAACTATGCTACTTAAATTTTTCCAGGAGTTTAAATAGCGAAGGAACAAAGCATGTGTGTTCTATAACTACGATCCAAATCCACAGAACACAGCAACGAGAATGGAACACGAAATTAAATATACGTAAACTGAAACTAAATGACTGCTACACGATACCCAGCGATCATCGCGCCGATCCTTACAAAGAAATGTTTCGGAAACCTTTCTGAAATATTTAGCTACGAAACCTTACATTGCAATACTAGTGTGATATTGCAGCAGTGACTAAAGGAAAATGTTACCGTGAGATATTTCAGAAATGTCTTTGAAACAATTACACTGGCATGTTATTATGTAAAGGAAGCATTATTATGTCTCATAAATATAACAGGTAGGCCCTATGTATCTGAAACATTGTGTGCTGTATGGGCGCGGCCACAGCTTATGTCATGCCTTGATCTTATCGTGATGCCTAAACATGAAATATTAAGCCAAAACCTTGCTTACGACGTAGCCGAGTCCTTATTTGCAGGGCTTGGATATCAGTGATTTACTCTTGGTTCAAACTACCTACACATGCTAAGTGCACTTACAGTCGGCTACAAACCGTGCAACCTATTTTACCGGTTGCTCGCCAAATATCGTTTTTAGTACGAAAAGAGAAAACTAAAAAAACCGTCTAACCCAGCAGAAAATAAAACTTTGAGGAAACTAATAGCCCTCAAATGTTCTAAAAATCTGAATAGTTAAAATTAAGGGAACGTGTGATTTTCCATGTATTCTTTCATATATGCATTATTTTCGGGCTCAATTACCATGATTCAGTAGCTCAGACACTAAGGCAATGGACAGCTAACATTTTCTTCGGGTTGGAAGGTCACTCAGAAATTATTAAATTTTACTTTCATATCATGTATCCCAATAAAGTAAAAATGAAAATAATTTTTATTTTAGGGAAATATAGTTTCTTATCATTAAAATAACGCGATAATAAGAAAGTATTCTGATATGAACATCGAACTATTGCTGAAGAATACATTTTTTTTGCAATAAATTTGAGTCAGACTTTAAGAAAACAACTTCTAATGTTCGGTATAAACAAATTTTGATTATTTTGCTTTTTAATTCCTGGCACTTGAGAAAGAAAAAAAAATATTGTACGTACTAACAATAAATACATTTTGTGAACCTGCCTACTTACAAAATTTGTGCATGTAATTATTACATAGCCAGGTTTTTATTTTAAAAAAAGCTTCATAAGATATGATAACATTCACTTACATACAGAAGTTTTGACTACGTTGCTGTTTCCAAAACTTCCAATATTTTTAAAATAATTTCAGAAATATATTTCGCTATGCCTAATAATATATATCAGATGGAACTTGGTTTACATTTGTACGTGACGGACATGTTGCACTTAATCTGCATTACGTCACGTTAAAAAACTTTTTGAAATTATTAAATGTGTTCTCGATATATTCACTTATAAAAACATTAATAAAATAAAACACATTGGGGACTGTGACAGAAAGTTAGCTAGCAAGCAATAAATACAGTAATATAGACTTTCAAAATAAATTGAAATTAACTCCATTCTCAAGCCGTTGTATGAAAATATTCAGTTAAAAAATTAAAACGAAATAACTGATACGTAAAAGTCTAATTGAAAAAGCTGTATGACGTGCTGGTTCAGTGCATTGTACACAGAGACGATAGTCATAATTAATATGCTTGCCAGAGTCACTTTCAATGAATTTTGTTTTAGGTCTCAGTCGTGGGAAAAACTTCAAGGCAGGTGTTGTAATTATTTACTGTCAGAACACATCTTCAGTAGCGTGGGTAAATATATTTTTAATGTAATCACACATGTACGTACACTAACGTGTGACTGATATGTTCACAAATATAGAAAAGTTAACAGCTACACTAATAAGGCTAATTTCTTCATTGTTAATGCAAACTAACCCAAGAATCCCAATCGGCCACAAAGATACGAAATTTTATAATTGTTTATTTATGTGATGCTATCTTCCAAAATAGTGAACCTACAAAAATAAGAAGTAGTTAAACTACAGTTTGGAAACTAAAGATTCTAAAATTAAATTTACTTGCAATTGGGCCAATTGTAATACAAAATCATGAAAAAATAGGTATTGAAAACACGAAATATTGGTAATTAGACGACGTACTTTTTATAAACACAGAATATTCAAATTACTATTAAATACATGTTACCCTATGTTATACATTTACACACGAGGGGTCAGGGCAGTGTGTGTTAAGTTAGCGAGGTGGTACACAGTATAAAAATTATATTTGCCACAGCAACATTTCGTTTGAATATGAGCCGCAATGCAAAGTTATTTTGCTGCAAAGGTATTTAACTTCCGGCAAAGAAAGCTTGCCTTATACAGCAAAGCAAAATTGTAAAACATATGTTATGTGCCACATGTCTTAAATATATTTTATACGAAAATAATAAAAGTTTATTTCTAGTAAAGATAATAAATTTTTCAACATAAAGGTTGTATTACAATACCACAACTATCTTCTCCACAAAGATGTAAAGTAAATTATCGTAAAAATAACAACGTTTTTCTGAAAATTACTGTAACGCTTACCAAAAACTTTCTTCCGTCAAAGTAACTTCGCAGTGGCTCATACTGAAACACACAATTTGTTGTGGCCATGAAGGTGTGTTTACTGTATAGTATATAAAAAAAATTTGTCGAAAATGTGTTTTCAAATGTTTCCGTAATGTAAACTATAGTGGGAGGAATTCTACCCTGAAAACAAAAATAAAATTCGATTTTTTAATTTTCAAAAAAAAAAAAACAGAATATGATATTAAGCAATAACACTCATAATAGTGTCAAAACTGGAATGACCAAGTAGGTATTGATTTTATTAAAAGCATCAAAACTTTTCAGTTGATTTTAAACTATTTTAATATATAGAATTCATACTATATGCATTACAGAGTTTGAACTTTAAAAAGTAATAACAAGTTAACATGAACGCTTTGTTTAATATACGTTTCACTGAATTAAGTTTAGATTGTGACATCATAAATTTATACTTAGGTGTGTATATATATATATATATATATATATATATATATATATATATATATATATATATATCAGCAATATTCCAATTTTATACGTGTTGCAACAGATTTTAGTATTGTATCATGTTAGTTGTATAATCGGTTGTAAACATTCTGAAAATATTTCTAGGCGTTAGTTTTAAATGCACGTCTAATGTAAAAATGTTATGCGCGGAAAAATAAACGAGAAGTTTTGATAAGAATGGTTCAAACAATTATGGAGGAATGAGGGAGAATTTTGACTAAACTCTGGAGATTCCGGAATGTGCTGTCTTACTACAAATCCTACTGAAGGAAGGATGTCCGGAAATTAATTCTAGGGACACGAGACAGTTTCTGATACGTTTCTGCCGAGAAGATTAATTATTCCGGTAATGTAAAGTTTTTTTTATTCCCAGCGCAGAGTCCTAGTTTGAATAAGTCCTTGACATAAAATATGACATTCTGCAAACTTGTACATTCATAAATTATTTGATAATAATTCATGATTACAAGTTTATTCAAACTAACTCTACGCTGGGCGCTTTATGGTGTATTGCTTGGTACTCTGCATATTATATTATTATGTAGTTTTGTAATTCCTTATCCTTCACATTGACAAATTGTCACAGTGTTTCTTTTCAGTCAGCGATATTTTTATCATTCTATTTCTGCCCGAACTCCACCCTGAAAATAAGATGGAACATGAAAATTTACGTATTGTCTTAAACGATAATATTATTCCTATAATAAAAAAATGTCACGTTGTGTTAATGATATTTCATTTGTTTAAACAGATTGTATAGTAACGTCAAGTTATAATTTCTACTAGACGAACCCAGAGTCTCATGTTTTGGTAGATAACATCCAGACACTACAATGCTCACAGCAGTTCCATCATTTATTATTATGTTGGTATCAAGTGACAATAAAAAATATATCACACTATGAGCTAATTAATTTCCTGGAAAAATTTAAAACACATCCGAATTACTTTTTCATAAAGTTTCACCACTGCGTTCTGAATCATCCTACGTTAACACTGAATGTGATATATAAACATAAATATTAAGTACCTGTACAAAGTACAACGTATTTATTGAGTTTGGTGAAATTCAGATGCATGACAGTGGATGTATCATGAGATTAACAAATGCTCAAGTGGCCACCATTTAACTTATAAAAACACAACATTAATAATATACAAAAAAGTCATGTCACTTTACTAAGTACTACATACGTACCGAGTTTGACGAAAATAAGAAAAACTTACCTTCGAGATCTCATGCAATAAAAACTGTTCCAATGGCAGTCATTGTTTGAATACGATCACACTACAAATAAAATAGTAAGTCAAGTAATCTTACTAATTGCTATATGTGTACATAGTTTGATGAAATTAGTAAAAATTGTTGATCTGTTTTGTGTTTTGAAAATGAGTTTTCTGATAGCTCAAAAAAAATTCTCAAATGACCGCCATTATGAAATTAAAAGTCAAATCAACTTAAGGTTGTTCAAGTGGGGAAAAAACATAATTTTATACTTGTATGAAATAGTGTTAGTTTTGTACACATTACTTGAGAGTACACATACTTCTAACGGAAAAAAATTAGCTCATATAGTTTTCCCGTAATGGCACTTCAAAGTCAAAATTTGCGTGTTTTTACTTCATACAAAACTTGAAAACCAGATAACATAATG
>PNEQ01114718.1:0-36000 GCA_003012365.1 Medauroidea extradentata | reverse complement strand
TTGATAGCAGACGTATTTCGACAAAGTAAGTTACGTAATAAATCTTAAAACTTATGCTACTGTTCGATGAGCGTAAATAATTGTTTAAATACTGGAAGACAGTTTTCATTGTTCATTGTTCAAGGCATTTGTTTCAAGAATATTTAATTTAATATTAATATTTAATTTAATTTTTGAAGCTGTACATTTCAAATAAACATATATGTGCTGCCAAATCCAATTAATTAAATTGCAAAAAACTGCGGCAAATACGATAGATGTTCGTGGAGGCTACAGACGAAAGATGATCATTTATGAACAATATTAAAATTAAAAACTTTTTATAGTATTATCTACCTCCAGAATTCAAGAAAAAGTGGTAAATACTGGCCATGGGCGTACCTCAGAAATAGTATTATGTACAGTATTTTCAATCAATATTAGTAAATCTCGATTTGACATGAATCCTAACCTCAACATGCCTCTGTGTTGAAAAAAAAATGGCCGCCATTTTATAACTATTCGCCGAATAAGAGGCTATTGGCTCGTCTGAGCACCAAATAGTTTATTCAGTGAATAGGCACCCGAATAGCACTATTCGGGAGTCGTAATACGCTCTTATTCGCTATCCAGGGAATAAATTTTATTCAGGGCTTAATTCTAATTTGGTAATACAGGCCCTAAATAACTTATTCGCTCGCACATTCACTCTCTTCATATATACTAGAATTCTGCGTTTGTTGGCCAGACTGTCGTGTCGGCAGTACGCCTCCACTTCGCAGTTCGACGAAGGAACGGGTTATCAGCACAACAATCTTAGCACGTATCATGTGTCCCATTGCTTGCCATTGGACCCACAGTGGAAGAGGTGTCTAACGACCATCCAAGAAAATATACAAATATTTAAGCTAGTTTGGCGCAATGCCCTTGTCGAGCCAGACAGCCTTAAGTGCCTGCATCAAGAAATCCGTCTTCGCTTCGCCACATCTAATTACCTCAATGTGATGTTTTCCTAACTTTTTTTTTTCATAAAGACTGTATAGTTTCAGTAGTAAATCTAACCGTACAACATTCCTTAATTTCGTCTACGTACGAATAACATACACGAACGTTTTTCTGTCTGACCGGCAGGTTCTGTCTTCTACTATGTTTGTAATATATGTGAAGAAAACCAAAACGGTAATTTTGACTGTCATTTTAGTAGGGAATGATTAGCTGCAGGATATTTAAAACACCAGATAAACAAGCAACATTTGATCTTCATTACTACGTCAAAATATGATAGGGCGACATGAGGTTATCTGACAGCTAATAGGCTAGTAGACTGCATGTAAGTTCAGAGTGGTCTTGTGCGTAGATGTGCCGACAGGGGCGTACGCAAGATTTTTTTGGGAAGGTGGGGGGGGGGGGCTGAACCTTGGAACATCCGACGTCTTGAAATACCCGAGCCTACTAAAGCGGGGGGTCCGGGGGCCCTCCCCCGGAAAAATCTAGGAATTAGGGGTGAGAAATTGTGCTAATTAAGTGGTTTACACACTAAAAACTGCTAATCAAGGTTAGTAGCTACTGCCTACTGATACCTGCCATTATAAGAAAAACACTTTCAAAAAACTGTAAATATCTGTAAGTTAGCCTCATGCAGTGACATACGCAAGATTTTATGGGGGAGGACGGTTGAAGCTTGTCCATAATCTCAACTTAATGTGTGTTTATTGTAGAATTTATAGTAATACATATATGTTGCATATATACAAAATAAATGATTCAATAGCTGTTAAATTTCATGACCACATTTTTATATATTATTTAGAATATTTTATTTATATGTGAATTTATTTTGCAAATTAACCTAATGCCTATACAATTTTTAAGCTCCTATGGCCTATATATTTAGGTCCAGATAAAATGATCTTTAACATCGTTAATTAAAACCATAAATGCCTTAAAGTATAATAAATAATACAATTTTACATCGCACATTAAATTAATATTCATTCCAATACTATCCTTTTTTCTTCAGAAATAAAATTGTTACAAAACAAGACTCAAGTATTTCGCCAGACCAGACCAGATTAAATGATAAAATATTGTATGCTTATCATTACTAGCAGTAAATAAAATATTGTATGCTTATCATTACTAGTGGTAAATAAAATATTGTACGCTTATCATTACTAGTAGTAATAATAAACATAAAATATAACAAGTTTGTAAAATCAGTTCTTTACATAACACTAGTATTTATCAACAAATCAACATTAATACTCGGTGTAACTTATCAGTGTTTAATTTTATTAAAAATGTATGTTACCTTCAATTCAATACAATATTTTTGTAAATGTGTCACTATAGTATGTTCGAAAATTACAACTGTCTTCGAATTAAGTCCTCAGGCTGTAATGTAAAAAAAATAGGTACAGTAACAATTAAAACTCAGGGACTGCGTAATTGCATCATAGTTATATTGCCATTTGTTCAAAGTTAATACTTTTTTCTGTTAGTGTTAAGCAATATATTTTGACAAAAGTGTCGAATTATTTTTATTATGTATTAACAAATTACTCAAATTAGAAAAGAGCAATAATACGACATGATAAGTGAGGTCGAGCCTTAGGTTATGATTACAAACAACGAGCAATTAAAACATGTTTATGTGTGAACTTATTTTACAAATTACAAAACAAGATGTAGACGTCTAGTGAAGTGAAGTAGTCAAGAAATTCATGATTGCTTATTTGAAGAGTCAAGTCTCCATGAAAAAACATCAACGCTAGGCCATTCTATCTGTTTTCAGAGATGGTGCTTCTAAATAAATTTTTATCAATTTCAATTTCGAAAAACTTCTTTGCACTGAAGCGGTGGAAACTGGAAGCAAGGCTAACATTTTCAGAAGGATGTAAATGTTTGGGAACAGTTGTCTGTCACAATTTGCCAAACTGTCTATAGCACAAGTAGGTATTTTTTCGATTTTGACTCCATTCCACTTTTGCTTCCACAGATCCCATTCTCCTTTGAAAGCATCTTGGTATGTATCTTTCAAGTATTTTTTGTAAAACTCAAACACATTGCGAATGTTTTCGAATGGCACATCACTGTACGCGGGAATAAAAAAGTGGAGTGAGAATATGGTCTCTTGGTGAGTTAAGAAACGCATAGTTAATGAAGATAACATGTCATTTATGCAAGGAATGTATGCAGTTGTCCTATAGTAAGCCCGCGGATCAGTTGATGGTGGATTTGACCGGTGTCTTTGAGTACCAGTAATTCTTGGTACCTTGATGTCGACATGGAGAGAAGAGGCAATTTGCTGTACACCTACAGAGAGTTCATTAAATTAATTTTCTGCATTATTCCTAAGTTTTTGTATAACCACTTTAATCTCATTCACTTGTGAAAAATGATGCAGTGCATATCCTGTTTGGGATAAGTAATTCTTTTTTATAATTATTACCTGGTAACTCACTAAGGTACTCGACAGCCAACACTATTGGCCCAAGCATTTGTTTAAATAGTAGAACACTTTCATAACATTCACACCATCTTTCGTTTTGCGCTTGTCCTGAAAAGAGTACAAGTTTCTGAAATTACGCCCATTGCATTCCAGGCACTTTGTACGTTAAACGAATCCATGAAGACACAGATTTGGGCATCGTGACACACAGTGGGTGTAGATGGATACTTTTCTCTTAAGAGAGCTTGAACATCTCTGATATGACCTCTCTTGGAAGCGGCTCCATCATATCCTTGTCCTCTTAAGTGCGCCAGGTCCACACCACAAGGAGCAATGCTTCTCTCTATTACTTCTGCCAGAGCCTCGCCAGTCACGTCGTAAACTGGAACATATGAAAGGAAATATTCTCTGGCCGTGTACGGTTTTTTGTAGTCATCGATATATCTTACACATAATGAGAACTGCCCAAGTTAAGAAATGTCTGAGGTTTCGTCAGCTAAAATAGTATAAAACAGGTCTTCTTTACTCGTTCAACAATCTTCTTATGGTCGAGTTGACCAAAACAATCAATGATCTCGTAATGGTGGTGGTTACCCATATGCTGGGCAGACATGGAGAGGACCCCGTCTCCGTGACAGGTCGAAATGTTGACTACTAAATTACCCGGGAGCAGGCCCGGTGATTCTGATAGAAGTTAGGATAGGCTCCGAATATAACTAAGAGGCGGCTGAGCTGAGGATCTCAGTCGGGGGACAGAACAGTGGGCGAGGTCCTGGGATAGGTGGCCCTGGGCTCTCTCGCTAGCCTATGTTACTCCTTTGGAAGATGGTCGGAGGCGCAGTTCAGAGTTCCACCAAGGGGTTGGGCGGTTCCAACTGTCTGTTGGCTGAAGTCCACTGTGCGGTAGAGCGTGATCTGTCCCCACGCCCATGGGGACTGGGCACCGTTAACAAAATTACTATATATATATATATATATATATATATATATATATATATATATATATATATATATATATATATATATATATATATATATATGTGTGTGTGTGTGTGTGTGTGTGTGTGTGAGTACTTGAAATCGTAAGTTTACGTGCTTCTATAATATGGTGGTGGAATATGCCATGACAAACGTCACAGTACATACCATTTGCACTGGGGCTTCTGAAAATAGGCGACTACGGAAGTAAAAAGTCTAAGCTTGACAAATGTGAGAAAGTTCTACAAAATAACCACGTAAGAATAGAATACGAGAAAAGTGTACAAAATAGCTGTGTTCATCTCAAGACGGAAAGGACAGTGAGACAAACGGATAAACGATGGTGACGTCTTAATATTTCAACAAAAAGAAAGCGTTAATTTGCCTTAAACGTTGCGTAATAGAAGTTGCTTATTACATTTCCCTAGACATTATTTTATACAGCTTCGTCACGATGAAGCAACTGCAGCTGTTAAAGTTACGGTTGTCCGCGGTCCAGGAATTCAGTTCTAAACGAGCTCTTGCAGCTACGTCGCGGCAACAATAGGAAGAGCGATTAACTTGTGTCTGGGAGGTTTGTGCATTCCCTGCGGAACGAGAGGTGTTAGTTTCGGGCCAAGGTTGACGCGTACTGTCTGGTAGCTCACGCCCGTCTACTTTGTCGCAACAAGCAGAGACACTAAGAGACGAGGACGACTTGACAAGGACATTGCTCGGCGGGTGCGTCGACTCTGTGGCAACTTTACAAAAATATTCACGCCATACTTCAACACACGCTTGCACAACAGAATAACTAAGTATACAAAAACGAAACAGAATGGCGGTGTCTTTGGTTAAGAACCCATGACACTAATCTTGCTGATCTCCTTCTAAATTTCTTCCTGATTCAAATTTAGAAAAGAATAATTTTTTACATATCTATAGGGACTCAATCAATATCCCTTCATTTAATTACACACACATTGTAAACGAAATTCTAAAGCAAAGTTATCAAATAGTTAAGCTAATTTAAATTTTGAGGTAGAAATTATCTTTCACTGCGTTAAAAATACGAAATAATTCTTAGTACCAGTTTAGTCCAATATTACGCACGTAATCGTAAAATGTAATCTATCTATAGAGATACAGTGGTGTTACCTCGTCACACACTTCATTAGTTATACGATAATGAAAATTTTTAACAGAATCTGCGTCACAGCCTGTTAATGACTCTCTCGCAGAACATTCAGAAAATAGAGAAATTTAAACACCGGAAATTTTCTTCTGTTCCCTGACATTGTAGGCTAGCGTTCAAAAGTAAATTTGACAGCGACTGTTCATTGGCTGCCCGCTGACAAAGTCAAATAAAACGACTGAGCCTCGTTCCTCTATTATTGGCTCAAGATCCTTCGGTTTGTGTCAAATTAGTAAAGAGTTGCGTTTACGATACGAACCTATAGTTTATTTGAATTCTAGTCTGCACCCAAAGTAAAACCTGAATTGTCAGGTCCCTACTGAAGTGCAACATCTTTGTAGGACGGTAAACTTATTCATACGCAAAATTGCTTCGCTGGCCCTCATCGCCAGGGTAGAAACATTCACCCCCAATCAGAGTAAGACGACTGCCCTGCTATCTGATATCCAGGCCAAATAAGGAAAATAATACCTGCCATAACATACAGCCTAACAGATACGAGGCCAGTTTCAACAGCCATGTACGCAGTTCACCCGTATCAAATGAACCACCACGCCATATCATGTAAAGCCACAAGTTTGAACTACTTCAGTTTCCCGCGTAACAGCGGCCCAAATGTAATAAAAGCACCTCAATTTCGCCATGTAATAACTTAGGCATAAATTAGATAAATATTGTAATAAACATATTTACTTGAGACATCCTGTTTTCAACGTGATGTTCATGAATTTTACACAATTTTGTTCCAATACATTACGTGTACATCGGCAGCTCTACTTCATTGAAATTGGCAGTTGTCTTTGTTCAGACACGTCTTCCATTTGACTGCACCAATCAGATTAAAGTTAATATGACAACATCGTCTATGGTTTGCCAGCAGAAGACCAAGACGAGCGAGAGTTAAAACCTCCAGTCTCAGACCACCAAGCAGACCTTGAAGCTGGGCACACTTGACACTGAAACCGAATGGTGTAAAAATCTTTTTAACGAAAAATTGTGGCTCTGTGTCATAGTATTTAACCTGTAACTACCTATGAAACTTACAGTCGTGGCTTTCAAGTTGGCAGTCAATGTCAATTAATTCACATTACATCAACTTTACAGATAACTACTTCAAAGAAAATTATATAAGAAGAGAACCAGTTATTACAATCCCATGAGAAGATTAAAAACCACTGAAAACATGAATTGATTTCTACGCTTTTTCCGAAGCCAATATGGATAAAATACTCAATCACAATCCTAGATAATGATATTTGCCAACTTTGTTAGTAAATATTTATCCAAAATTTCTAATTCGTTACGCGTGATCTCTTGCGCCGCTGTTAAATGCACGAGGTTCCGGCGTCAGAGATAGTGCCTCAGAAGTTCTCAACAATGGAAACAATTTTGTTAACAACGTTGACTAAAACTATTCTCTAGGATTGCTGTTGTTTAATTTTCGCAAACTGGCTTCAAGAAACCTACAGTTATAGATTAATGCTTTTAGCGTTGAATTATGTACCACGCTCATCATTTCCACTACTTTCACTAAAATTATTTTTTTATTCCTAAACGAGAGCAGATATAAAAAGACTGTTGTACGGGTTTGTTAGAAATTGTGTTTACAATATAGTCTAATTTTTTGTAGACAAGCAATTGTATAGATTTGGCAAGTTAGTTCATTGATGAGAATTTTCTTAATTGCATTTTAATCAGAAATAAATGTGTATTTTCTCTTGGCAAAATTAGTTAGCAAAATCTATGTCACAGTTTTTCGATATCTGCTCTCATTTAGGATTAAATAATTATTATCGTAAAATCAGCATAAATGATGGATCATGTTCATAAGAGAGTGCAAGTAGCATTGCATTTGGGTGTAATTTTATCATTACCACCGTTAGTGACGTGTAAGAAGAATAAATTTGTCTTTATGTGTTCATATAACTGTTGCCTTATTAAAGCTCACACAATAGTTATTCTTACATGACATTTCTTGATAATACGTCCACATAGCGAAACCCTACCATCTAGGAGGAAGCGGGTTGAAAACACAATGCCGGCAAGTTAGAATACATGACGTTTGCAGTGATTGCGTGATGGTATTTTGTTACATTTTGTTATAAAAACATTAAACTTCAACATCATAGTTATAATAGTAGTTTTTTTTAAATGTACAGTTTAATACTACGAATCTTTAAATTAAATATAAATCATTATTGTTCTAAAAATAATTATATTAATACAGTTAGCTCTACTAGGCGATAAAGTGCCGTCACTTTTATCTCCAAAACATTTATTTGTGTCCAGTAATAATTACTAGTGTAGTTGGCGACTGGAGATAAATTTGAACGCGATAAGCATGGAATGTTTTGTGTACAGCGCTACTCATAACTGTATCTTCCTTCACGTGTATAACGTTGTGTAAGAGAAATAAAATATATTTGTCATGGAAGTAGCCTAACAACAAGCATTTTTAAATTTTGACTGGTGATTTACGCATATGGTGGTAAATTGCTCGCAAACAGAATCAACTGATTCTATTTCCGTGAAATGATTAGATGTGTTCGTTAATGTTTCACTAATGTACGGAATTTTTACAGTTATGGTTTCGAGGGCCTTTTTTTTTTTTTTTTTCGTTGCATAACATTGTGCACATTGTCATATAAAATCAAGTTTCATGTCAATAAGTCTCAATCTTTACTTTGCAGACATGAAAACGTAAAATCTACAAATACGTTGGCAACCAAGAACAAAGTGAAAAACCACGAATAGTAGTAAACATATTACCTTACCTTTTTTTAACTAAGGCAATAAGGTTCTTGAGATAATGCATGTCGCAACAATGAACCACACAAGAATAATTTAGTAAGTAAAAGTAAATTTTTGTTGAAGCGGATTAAAAATGTTCACACTTTTAGTAGAAAAATTGATCAAACAAACTAGCATAAACAACAACAACACTAGAACTTAAGTACAATAAAGCCCAGTACACACGGGCATCTTTCTTGTACATGAAAGTGAGCATCAAATGTGCACAAGTAAGAGAACACTAGCTTGCGTTCTAGCTAGCATCCTACCAAATTAATTGTTCAGGTTACACGGCCAACTTTCTTGTACAATCTGGTGTACACCATTAAACATTTGAATACAGATTTTAAGGCTGTATTTTGAGTATTGGAGGTAATAAGTGCAATACTTATTGCACCTGCACCAAAAATAAGCTTTAAAATGTAGAAATGGGGTTATTGTCTCTAGTTAATTATATCCAGATGTAAAGTGACATGACGCACGATCAGCAAATATTCCTTAAATAGCATCTTTTGTTCACCTAAGACACTATTTATTTAAAAATGCTTCGTATTTGTAAGCTATTTTGTTCAATAACATTCGCGCATGCATAAAAATGGTTTGTTTATATTCGAGTAGTACAAGAAAGATAATGAAATATAGAACAGTCCCTATCCCGCACTAGCTAGTATACAAGTCCTTGTATGCTAGTCACTAGTATGCTTGGCGGCCGTTCACATGATACAAGTTCGCTACAAGTCGAGGTGAACAAGAAAGTGTTCACCTTCTTGTACAAGAAAGATGCCCGTGTGTACTGGACTTAATAATGAGATTTAGAAATATAAAATGTTTCTATAAGTATCATAGAGAAAATGTTCTTTTGGAAGAAAAATTTTATGGAAAACTATTTTTTTATTGGAGTGGAATATACTAACTATCTAGATAAAACATTTAAAAACTATATAAAGATTTATATTTAATGTGTTTTAACATTTTTTAAACTTGTGATATAGAAAGTAACACGTGGAACATGCATTTTTTATGTTTTTATGAGCATGGAAAAGAAAAATAAAAGTTTAACATTTAGTTAAAGATTGTAATTTCCAGTTATACGAAAACAAATTAACCTTAGGTTTTAAGACTTCTTGGTACCTTCGGTACTATAGTCGCAGCACGTAAACTGTGTTTTCCCGCTGCGCTGTGAGAGTTACTGCACTTGTGCTGTGACATTCGAGAAGTGGTGTTTAAATCATCACGCAGTTAGCAGGTACAACGTTTAGTCCCGCCACGACGCAGCGATCCACCGCTAGACACTAATTGCAACCTGCACATGTCATGTCACTTCTGTCAACTGCCTCAGTGCACATCTTTGTATCTTCCTCACTAGCGACACAGTCCCTCCCTTGTATGCAGCTGGTCGTGTCGTGGCTAGGGGAACATACAATCAAACAAGAATATACATTTTGGTCCTTCTTATCTGAACTGGCTAGGACAAGCGTCAAAAATTTACTATAGCTGGTTCGTTATAAAGTGAGCACTAAAAAAAAGCTTAATTTGTATTTTTCAGCTAGTTTGTATCTTTCGGCGCGTAACGGCTAACGACTGGAAATGTCTTACCTCTCTGGACACGTCACTTGATGTTTGCGCGTATTAGATAAGTTGTACAGTTGGTAGTAACCTATATAGTTTGGTATAAACAAGTTTATTAACTATGTAAAGCACAAATGTTCGAATTCAGTTGGTAATATTTCAGCATTGTTGCATTTAAATAGGAAAAGACACGGAACTACATTCGACATTTCCCTTCCAACCGCACAACTAATAAGGTAACTACTGTTAATGTAAAGTTATATGCAGTAACTTGTAGTATTTTTTTTTCAGAGGTTTAATCTTTAGTACTCACTTTATCCCGTATAGTCATATTATCATACTGTCCAAGTAATACAGCCACATATTATAATTGGTAAGGAGAGCAACTTTAAAGTTTGGGCGCTTTGTTAATGTTCAGTCTTCAGATTCCTTTAATGTTGGATGACATAGGTTCCAGAATAACTTTTTACGGGGGAAGATAAAACATCACCAAAGTTACTTCTGAACACGTCTCTTTATTACTACCCAACAAGGGAAAGTATATACGTTCCATATAGCAATACGAAATTATTTAACTTTCAATAACATACGCAGAACTATGGAATCATTACATTTAAAAGCATGTGACGGTCTTTTCTCAGTAATAGCTGTACTTAATATTCACTTTTTGAGTTGTAGGGGCAGGTAATTTGGCGCCATTCACGCTTCTCTGCCATTTTTTTTTCTTTCAAAATGGTACATTGAAACTTGCCTTACAAATTTTTAATGAATGTTACAAAATCTAGAAGCAAAGATATATACAACAATATTCGACCAGCAGGCCTACTTTACACAGACGTTTCCTTAAAAATGCAATAAAACTACTTGCCAAACACTTGCACGCGATAGTCATTATTATTTACAAACTCACGACACACTTCGTTGATGTCAGAGAGTCAACGCGATCATGATAGGTGTGTAGAATTGCCACGTAGTTCATCTTTTCCAGGTTCATAGCAGAACTTAAATAGTGTTTTCAATCTTTTCAGCATAGAAAAACTCCGCTCTTCACTTGCACAGGACACGGGGATTACTAGCAGCAAGATTAGAAGATTCATTACTTCAGGGAAAAGTTCCTTTGTCTCCTTATGAAAAGCACTGAATGAGGTTGCAAATGCCTCTCGGGTATAACAGACAGAATTCGAACTTGAGAATGGAATGATTCCACATTAATACCATACATTTTCAGTATATCAGATACATCAGGTATCCAGTCTTCGTGAGCACAGAAAACTGAAATCGCAAGGTGTTGATTGTTGTTCATCCCTGGCTGATCACATCGCGTTTCCATTTCACCAATAACTGGTTAAATTATTTCAGAATAAGTAGCTCGATAGAACTCAACCGTTTGTAATTGGTGGCTCTCAGATGCAGTAACATAATGTTCAAGCTTACGCGGTATCTTCTTTCTTCGAGCTAGCTGAGGAGGCATTACATGCCGATAGAGTGGGAGAAATTTTTTCTTTACTTGAGAACATGTCCGGAATTTTTGGTTCAAGGCTTGACTGTAAACGAGAAGAGCCACTAGATGTCACTTCAGCTGAGAAGCAACTCTCTACAGGTGTCTGTATATTGCCGGCATTATTATCAACAATCTCCATACTCCCAGAAATGTCCTATGTTTGTGGGTCTTTTGAAGCCACCAAAATAATAATAATAAATAAAGGCATTTTAAAACCTTATAAATAAAACAGAATTTAAAACTTTATTACATTATTTACTAAATAAACTTCGTACTAAATTGGCTTGTTTTACCATTTTTATAAGGCCAAATATATATGGTGCAGTACAAGAAACTTCATCATTTTTAAAATAAATAATTATTATGAAATATAAACACTTCACATAGCATATTTTAAAAAAAAATATAATCGGCAAGTATGATTCAAAGGAAAAAGTAATACAACTAAATGCTATGTTTATAATTTTTTGAAAATGTAGGCTTATTTACAAAAATTTTCCTATATTCATATTCAGAATGTAGCAGTTTCATTTTTCCTAAGAAATTTAAACATTGATCTACTTAGTCGTAAATCTTTCTTTTCCTTTTCACGTTTCCTTTTTCTATTACCAGCTCCAGTGAACTTTCCAGTTTTTCGGGTAGTGCTAACCAAGTCATTGCGTTCACTCATCTCTGCAAAGCCAAACTGTCGCTGACGTACACTATAGCACTCTACAACTACCATTCACAGGTCACACGCATCATGCAACTACAAATATACACAAATAAAATAGAATAGAATGTATGTTATCGCTTATCGGTAGAGGCAATGTCTTGCGTGGACACCTGCAGACCTGCCTCTTGTTCAGTGATTGGATGTTTGTAACTGTCAACGTCTTGACGTTCTACCCACCAATCACACATGATGTGTCGCAGTGACCTTCTTCTGATTGGCTCAGCCAAATGAGTGACGCCTCTGTTCCAATACGGTCTGCCAATAACCATGAAGCAAAGCTTTAGATGTACACGAAAGACATTGAAACAAAGTGATGGAGACTCTTTTCATAAAAAATAACTGACTCTAGTTATCCGGTGTGTAACGAGAAATGATTCCTCGCTCACGCTCGTT
Organism: Medauroidea extradentata; assembly: GCA_003012365.1. NCBI lineage: Eukaryota > Metazoa > Arthropoda > Insecta > Phasmatodea > Phasmatidae > Medauroidea > Medauroidea extradentata. Next base: position 23,450 of record PNEQ01114718.1, on the reverse strand, counting down.
TACAGATTACTGGTTATTTCCATTATCTGCAGTAAACAAACACAAAATTCCTGCGGCATTGCAGCCATCACAAAAACATGAAATGTTGCTGAAGGTCTTATTGGATTTCACTACATTTTGTTACACGAATTATTTATATCATAAATAACAAAAATAATAACTAATTAGAGGGTTTGACGGGCCTTTAACAGCAAATGTGTTTAGAGCCGAAAGCACAAAACTAATGAAAAGTTATATTCAGATATTATATAACAAACAAATGTTTGTTTAAATATATTAAGGATCGCAGTTTTTTCGAAATATTTTGTCATCGGAATTCTACCGAACTAATGGTAGAACAACACAATACACCTATTAGAATATAGTCAACATTTAGGCGCCCATTTACTATTGTATTCGATGCCCTTCCTTACATTTAAAAGAAGGGGGGCGAGGAGGCAATGTATATATCCCTCCCGCTCCCTGCACCAATTGTTACGCCACTGATTCGGTTCTAATTCTTTAATAATTATTCACAGCGAAACATTATACATTGATCAGCCAAACAAGTATTTAGTTGCACCTATAAATGTAACACTTTTTGGTCGCAATAGTCCATAAACCCATTGATTTGGTTTGCAGACTAAAATGTTTTCTCCAAGCAAGAGAAACGAAAGACTTTCTACGTCAAGCAGATTTTAATTAGGGCCTCGTGGAGACCAATATAGGCTGTTCCCGATAAATTGAGCACTTTATAAGAACATCTACTCTGGAATAATAATTTAAAAATTGTATTTATTGTAACCGCAGATGTTAGTTTTTGAATATAGTCTACAGTTTATACGCCTTGCCAATCCGGTAACTTTTTTTACATTAAAAAGTGACAAGAAAATATGAATAATCAGAAAAATGTAACTAGTTTATCACTCAATTTATTCCGAACAACCTATCTAAGACGGTGTATTATTACATTTATGTTTTAGGAACCTTCACGCGATTCCGTTTTTTTTTTTTTTTTTAGTTTTTTTATATTCTGTGTTCATTCTCTGCTTTTACTCAATGTTAGCTTCGATAAAAACGTGTTTGTCCTTGAATAAAACACGCACAAGGTATAGTTTTATCGCCTTGCCATGCTATTGAGTCCAAAATGTATCACGTCAACAAACATTTTCTTGCTTAAGACCGGCGGGCTTATTCTGTACGGCCAAAGTAACGTTGCTTCAAGCGCAAACTGCCTTAGCTTCGAGTTTGCTACGAAAGTGATTCTTTGCGGCCAAGTTGCGTTAGAACTCGTTTACTCGGAAGCAGATATGAAGGAAAATACTGAAGCAATTGTGCGCGAGTATCGGAAGCTGCGCAAAGCCTGGGATTAGTTTATTTAGTTGTTAAATACGCGTTATAAATAATTACATTGGCTGAGACGGTGATATATAATAACTCTGCAGTGTATGCTTTCACGACAAAAGACCCTCGGTTTGTCAAAAGTTCCATTTAAAAGTCTTGTATATGCCGTGAAAATGCTCAGGTGGAATAACCTCATTCTTTGACTTAGAAACATCGACAATTCCTTCCTACATCTGCATGTGTTAATTTGGCGGCATCGTGTGGAAAGACAACTACGAATTAGAAGACAAGCCTACATTACGTATTACAATACATTAGGATATCGTTAGCCTTTCATGTGAAGCATAGTCATGACAAACAAGGTTAGTTTGTTAGTTCAATTGAGTGCTCGAGGAAAATTCGTGCACTAAAATAATAAAATACATTGTTGTGGTAGGGTCTGTAGAGGTCAAAATGTGGGGCAAAAATACAAATGTTGTGGGTCCATTTAACCTGATACTAACCTAACCACACAATAATTGAATTGCTGTTTTTAATTAACCTAAAGTATGGTACCAAGCTTAGCATGGCATACACTGATAATAAGCCTACTAAACTAATTTATGACTGTGGAAGTAAAAATATTAAATATTCAAACAAACTGTAAACATAGTTACTTGGTTTTACTTACAGTTATGTATGCATTTACTATATTATGTCTATCTAACTTAACATTACCTTAACCCCACAATAAGGGATTAAGCTAACCTTCTATAATTAAGTGGGTATTGAATGAACTCAACAGTGGCTTTTTATATAGGTTTCATCGAAGTAACCTAATAATTTTGCCTACACAAACTACAGGCCCTAACTAAATTACTATCCCCTACCTTCAAATGTCAACTTACAAGTTGCCAATTTAGCTTATGTTGATATAAACACAAACCTATACATTAGCTGTACAAAACGGTTCTTTCCTTTAATTATCTAAAAGGCCTACAGCACTCTAATGCAATTACTTGTATTAAAAAATGTATTCTGTTTTGCCAAAAATAAACTAGGTTATGGCATGTTAAAAAAATCATACCTTCCCCCCCCCCCAGGCAATTTGTTGGCGAGTGCTATGCAAATTATCTCGGACACTCTAAATACACTAATGATTTTTTAAAAAAGTATATCTGTTAAAATTCACGGCTACGAGGTTGCCTAGAACCAAAGTTTTTAATACTACAAACGAACACGCACGTAACATTAAATTCACAGACTCGGGCGAGATTGTATCCCAATTACACAATAAACATATGAATAATTTTTCTACACGGGTGTAGTTTATTTAGAGAAAAATCAACTCTCCTCTCCATTTTTGAAGTATCCATTACTTCCTTGCTGCCACGTGCTTCGTTGTTTATACTCGCAGAACCATAGATAAAGCGAACTAAAAAAAAAAGTGGCAAACTTACGCATCGCAAATGTTTCTCGATTTCATCATAAATAGAGTAATTTTCGGACAAAAGGGCAGCCAACCTACGATTACCGTCAAAGCAAAACGGTTGAAGGTTGAAGCAACATTTTCCTCAGAAGTAAATTATAGCGTCGGAAGCAATCTGTGGCGTACAGAATCGATCGCGAGAAATTAATCGGTATTTCGACAGCCGAAGTAAAGCAAATTACTTTATGACGGGACTTTGCTTCGGCCGTGCAGAATAGGGCTGCTGGGATCAAATAATATTAGCCCTTATTGTGTTAAACAGCGAGAGCGTTATTTTCGCCGAAGATGCCGAAGTAGACTACAATTCTTATGCTTGTTCTCACCCCTCTAACACCTACGTCACAACACTCATAATGAATAACGAAGAGATGGGCCTTCAGAAATGACATGTTCATAGTGTAGTTTTAGTTATTATATTTTTACTTTTCAACATAGTTAATACAACTATTTGTTAATTACATGCGTTAGTATAACTGCGTCAGTACATTTCGTTGTTAATTCATTTCTACACGTACTTTTCTTTGCGTGAAGTTGTTCGACGGAGTAATAAGTTAATTATGGAAATCTTTATATACGGATTAATTTTCCCTACCCAAGTTACTAGGGTCTAACTACTAAAATGATCATGGAAGATTCTAAATCATGAAATGAAAGTACTTAATTGTCGATAAGAACACTTTTATCAAGGACATTCAAAGATCTGTGGACCAATAAGTTAGTTGTGCCGTTGTTCTTGCAGCGATGCATACAAACGACTCAGCACTCTACTTTGTTGATATACAGGCTGTTGTATAATTGTATATCTATATTTTGGGAAACATTCCTCACATGTGGAGGAACAAAAAACGTTACAAGGACATAGGTCAGAAAACGCACGGTTCCTGCACTACCTTCTCAGTACATGATGTACGGTTCATAGCGCGACTGGATTATGTAGCTGTAGAGCGTCATTACAGCAGTCCTGTACATTGTACACCACTCCGCTACGTCACTAACACATATTACAGTAGGAACAACTGTGAAAGTTGATAGGAACGTATGTATCGTACGTCATGTATTGAGAACTGTAGTACAGAAACAGTAAGTTTTCGGACTTACTCTATGTGCACGTAACATTTTTGTTCCACTAAATGAAAGGATTGTCACTCCAAAATATTTACATGCGATTTGACAACAGCACGTATTTCGCAATGTATGTGCAAGCTAAAAACTAATCTTCGCCAGTGTTACATTTTATTTTCCCCCTCTTCTGGTTTTCTGGCCCGACATGGAGTAACTATGCCGTACATCCACACATTTTAGTCAAATTACTAATTTGTATCTAGTTTTCAGTTATGAAATAACAGTACAGTCCCACCAGAATGTAAATGATAATGAACATTTTAGATGGCCGGCGCTGAAGTGTCTACCTTAGGGAATAAACACACTGTGTCAGTGTTGCAAATTTTAGTGCATTGCACAACTCGTGAAACAATTTTAGCCAATGCGGTGTATCTTTTGCAATATACATTAACTCTTATACGGCAGAAATGTATATTTAAGATAGTTTCTGAATTGCACTGCGATTTCTCTTTTAAAAACCGAACAACAGAAATGAGAATACGTCGTCAAGCGGGGTTACTTTGTGTCAGAAGAGGTGACTTTGTGTCTCTCAAAAGGTTTTATTTCATTTTTTGTTTATTGAGTACAAAATAAGTTACTAAAATTTAGTGTTACAGAATATACTGAAACCGTCCATTTAAAATGTAATTTTTAGTAAAAAATATTCATAAAACAAACATTTTAATTGGCATAGAGTCACTGGCAGCTGGCACCAAGCAACTCCGCTCGACAGCAGTGTGTTATAACTATTGTTAAAATTAAAAACGGTACATAAATAGTGTATCTGTAATATCTGTGACATATAGACTTTTTTTTTTAATTTAGTACACGGAGCTTAATAATTTAATTTTTGGTTTGATGCATATACGTGTACATTAACTTTTACTCTTTTCAGTGTAACTTACAAAATAATACAATTTAAATATCTGATTAAATATTGCGGTATGTTTTAAATTTAAGAACGTTGTTTGCTACGTAGTGTAATTTACGAATATTTAATGTGCTGAGGACCGTCCGAGGTAGCACAGAGTTACAAAACTTGACTCGAGATTCGGAAAGAACCTATTTCGATTTCCGATCTGACTAAACAGATCTCGGTTTTCCAAGGTTTGTGAGAAATACCTCCAACAAATGACAGAATAATTTCAACCAAGACCAATGTCCTTGTCTCCTCTGTTCCGTGTCCAAACTATTGGTTCCGTCTGCTACGACCTCGCTGTCGACGAGACGTCAAACACATATTCCTACCCGTCTTCGAGAACTTCCACTGTATGGTAGTCGACCGCCGAAGTACAGTCTATAACGCGCTTGAGGTTCTGGGTTCAAATCCCGGCTCAGGCATGGATGTTGTGTAGTCCCTTCACCTAACGTCACCATCACCAGCTCTTAAGACCTCGTTGTTAAAAGACCGTAAAACACTCTCACCTCACCTACATAGTAAAGGAAGGGGGAGTGGCGCAATAGTCGTGGAGTCGGACCTCTCGCCTCCCATCAAGGCGATCCGGGATCGAGTCCCGTAGGGATCAGTCCTAGGATTTCACATGTGGGAATAGTGCCCAAAAATGCCACTGGTCGGCGGGTTTTCTCGGGGGTCTCCCCCGCCCTCTCGTTTCGACGCTGCTCCATGCTCACATCTTGTTACCTCTCACCCGCGTTAAAGCTCTCGATGTTAAGAGAAGTCTTCGCTGGTGTCGAATTTACACCTTTGACACGTGGGAACAGCGTAGCGATAAGAGCCAGTGCCCCACGCTTGACGAGAAGCATATCACCTCTATTCGCAGCACGTCAAACTGGAGTGCAAGGTTTCCTTGTAGTCTTTTTCCTACGGGACTAAGCGGTGACTATAATATTTTATTTTTGAATAGTTTGAAGTAAATACCAACGCATGCCTCTCGTTTTGCACTTTACGAATTCAGATAATATTTTCGGAGTTACAGCTGTCTAAAAAAAAACCGTTTTTAACCAATTTGATAGGCCCGAAAATCATGTTTCTAACAAGCTTGGTGAATTTTTGAAAAAATATAATCATAGTTTCAAGTGTGTGCTCTTTTTTGTAGATAAACTTAATATGAATAAGTTAAGAGGTTTCGCGTAAAAAAAGAATGCGCATGACACGCTGCAACGCCGTCCGTGCGCCAATCGAGGACTCATCTTAAGCGTTGATTACTGTTCACTCAATTCTACTGTACAGGCAGGCGTTACGCCTGAAGATCTAGGCAAGCAGCTGAACGTGGTAGCAACGCGAATTGCCACTACGCTAGGTGCCCTGTATCCTCTGACCTGCTGCCCTCTGCAGCCTCTTGTTCCCACGAGGAGCGCCTTTTGGGTGCGGTAACCAGCGTGATGGGCAACGCTATCAGGTGCGACCCCACGCCCCGTGCTGACAGACCGCGTGGGAAGACGACGTCTTCTTCGCCAGCGTTCGTTTGTTCTCTCGACGTCTGCCCTATGTAGCAAAATACCAATTGTCCATCAGCGGGCTCTAGCTGGAGATCAGCAGGTCATATAACGGAACACATCCTCCACCACTGCTAGACTGTCAGTAGAACTCCGGCAATCCCTGGCCCTCCAGAGAAGATGCTCTATGCCAATAAACAAATATCGCTTGAGGACTGTGCCCAAGAACTGGAGTATCGCACTCCGGAGACAGTTTTAAGAGGGCGTGGTACATAATTCAACGCTAAAAGCATTAATATATAATTGTAGGTTTCTTGAAGCCAATTTGCGAAAAGTAAACAATAGCAATCCTAGACAATACTTTTAGCCAACGTTTTAAACTAAATTTTTTCCGTGTTAGGAACTTCTGAATCACAATCTCTGACGCCGGAACATCGTGCATTTAACTGCGGCGCAAGAGATCACACGTAACTAATGAGTAGTTCTGGATAAATATTTACTAACAAAGTCGGCAAATACCACTATCTGGGATTGTCATTGTGTATTTTGTCCATATTGGCTTCGAAAAAGGCGTAGATATCAATTTATGTTTTCGGCGTTTATTTATCTACCACGCACTCTTAAGGCAGGACGGCCGTAGGCATCTGCTTCCCTCAAAGAATGACATTGAAAGAGTCTTTGCAATGGAGAAGCGCTGGAACAATAAGGGGTAGGGGAAACGGGAGATCCGTGAGAAAACCAACTGACTAACGACATCGTCAGGCACGATTCCCACAGGCGAAAGTTCGTGCACCGACCCCGCCGGTAATAGAACCTGAGTCGCCTTGATGGGAGGCAAATTGTCTGACCACTCGACCGCCGCTCTATGCCAAACAGTAATGGATTTCATAGAAATCAGGTAAAGTATGATGTGGATCACACTTATTTTCTACAAATTAGTCTAGTCTTTATTGACATTACACAAACGTACAATGCAACATCTTGTTAGCAGCGTTTAACCATCATATAACAAATAATAAACAAAGTTGTTGTTTGTTAGTGTACCCGTCCGGATTTATAACTAGGTCCAGTAGGCTCTGACATAGGGCGCAATTTTAATGGGGCGCATGTAACTAAACAAAAGTATTTCTGTAAGGAATAGCTAGAAAAAAGCGATGAATTTGCCATCAATTCAAAGCAGTACACATTTGACAACCAGCGAAAAAATATAATATTTTATTACGACATTATTACTGTCGTTAGTAGTGAGAAGACAATTTTGGAAGCAGAAAAGTATTTGTTACAAACGCTCTGAAGCTCACGGGTAGAGGGATAATTATGTATAAAACCCGTCCTGCTACATTGCAGAACATAGCATCCCGACAGCTCGTGGGCGTCATTCACTGAAGAATGATAAGAAACAGAACTTCTACTACTGTGGAGAAGGGCTGGAATAACAAGACAGTGGGAAACGGTAGATCCTTGAGAAAACCCACAGGCCATCGGCATTCGTCCGGCACCATTCCCACGTGCGAAAAACCGAGGGCCGACCCTGCTGGGAATAAGAACCAGGATCGTCGTGATGGGAGGCGAGGACTCTAGCCACTACACCAACTGCGGCCCTCAAGCAGTTAACAGTGAGTGGACCAAATGTGCACGTAATAAAGTTTGCTGTACCAGCTTGAGCGTAGTGGATGGCGTAACAGCAATAGGAAAACTTGCATTAAGGGTGCACCTACCGCTATTTTCATCACCATGTTCTTATTTTTATATTTGAACCAATTCTCTTTTTCTTGTTTTAGACACTATCATTTTCTCTTATAAAACGTTTTTTTCTCTCGCATAGTTTTTGCGTAATGGCTCATTAAAGCCAAAATTCGCCGGTTTCCATTTTAAGGACGACACTAAAACCAACTCACTTAACAAACTAAAAAAATCACAGTTAATAACGATATTCTAGGCTATAAATTCAGGTACGTTAAACCCCAAAATATTATTTTTTGTATTTTAAAAAATATAGCATTTTTTAAAATATTTATTTTAAGTTGCAGAATTTTTATTTAAATACAGAAAATAATATTCTTTGTTTTTATGTACGTGACTTTGTAGCTTGCGACGTCTTTATCCACTGTGAATTTTTTCAGTTTGGTATGTCAGTTGGGTTTACTGTAGTCCTTAAAATAGAAACATTCCAATTTTGACTTTAACAAGCCATTACACGGAAGCTATGAGAGATAAAAAATTTCATAAGAGTCAAATTTAGTTACAGTTTGTGTCTAAAATCAGAAAAAAAATATCTGGTACAAATAAAAAATATAAACATGGTTCAGTTTCAGTCACCATATTCAATTTTATAGTGTATGCTGTTTTGAAATTTTGTGAAGAAAAATTGTAAATCTCTGATTATACCACAAATTTTAAATACCTTGCACTACAATATAGGCATGAGGATTAAGCTGGTAATATATAAATAGGTCACAATTTGTCCGCAGATAATGAATATAAAATTTTCCTACCTGATTGCGGCGTAGTTAAATTATTATAGGTAGATTTAAATGCCTCATTTATGGTGCAAGGCACACAGAACTTTCAGTAGAGTTTCAGATTTAACACTTTTCTAGTCACAATTAAAAAAGACGATAGTAAAAGTATTTAATACGGCGACTTAAACCGAGCTTTAAGAGACACCCGGGTTTCAGTACCGTATCGTCCATCCTGATTTCGCTTTTCAGTGCTTTCCCAAAGTCTCTCCATGCGAATTGCGAGATGGTTACGTTACGTAGAAGCATGGCCGATTCCTTTACAAGTTACTGTTCTTGTGTAAAGTTGTGTGTAACCGTCTCCAATGAGCTCCCAGCTGACGAGACGTACATTCCACTTGAAATTACTTCCATGTAACTACACGAGATGTACTTTCGTGATATTTCAGGACAAAACATTTTTCTCAAGGTACGCGGCAATAGGATTGTGTTGGTTGAATGACGTCCATTGCATAGTCTGCAGTCATAGGCTCACGATGTTGTCAACTGTTAGCTCATTGGCTGCTGATTCTTTTTTATGTCCAGTCTTGTTATTATCTCAGAGTCCTACATGTCCAGCCTAACATGGCTCAATCACACAAGTAATTTCGACGTACGGTACATGTGGTGAAGGGCTCTCTTGTGCTGAAATAAATTCGCAAATTTTTGCATTCCTTTTCTGTGTCTCATTTTCCATAGTTCCAGTATTCATGTAGACAGCACATTTCATAATGTGTTTGAAATTTGTAACGTGTTACTAGAAGACAACTTTTATACAGCATCCTAGAAATATTTATCTTAAATGTGAGCACAGTGTTGATAAATAACTATTAGACTACGTTAGTATTAGTGCGCTCACACGTTCCTAGAAAAATATGTTTATGAATGAGCTCGATTACGCTAACATACATTTCGGCAATCCTCCTTTCCTTTGGATAGGTTTGTCATTTGACTAGACCAACCAGAAACAGGTTACAGTAACGCTGAACTTTTGCAGTTAGCAAGAGACATCGAAAAGCTGTGTCCCTACTGATTACTATGGTCAGTATGAGTAACAATCATATCCACATCTTTGGTGAAAACAATTCTGTGGCTTAATGCAAGAACAACCAATGTCAGTACATCATATGTGTGATAATCAGGGATTCTCTGTTTGATTAACAGACTTACGATTTATTGACATTGTTTGTTCTTGCATCAAGCCACAGAATTATGCGCCAATTTGTGTCAATGTCTTAGTGGCGCAATTGCAGCTCTGATTCACGGTTAGTAATTGGTTGTTTTTTTTTCCTCTCAGCGATTTGTTTTTTAACTACGTTCAGAGACGTGTGGTGTCGCCGTAAACTGATCTTCATTGGTACAGTCAAATGAACGACGCCTCTGCCCAAATACATTCGGACAATAACCATGAAGCAAAGATGCAGATGTGTACGAAAGGTAATTAAACAGGTTGCTGCTTAGTTATTTTCAATAAAAATCATTGGCTCTAAGAATATTACCACGTGAGAAATTTTGAATCTTGTATATTTAATACTTATTATATTAAATTTAAAAAAAATTCCTTAGACAAGTTTGTACCAATATTTTTGAAATTCTGCCCATGGCAATATTTCTTAAGAAATTCTACATAGAACTTTATTTAGAAACCTACCTTTCGAAACGTACCTTTAAAACTGGTGAAAGAGGCTTTATTTCAATACGTTTACGAGTAACAAAAATAACCATAGTCCAAAATGGAAGTTATTTTCCTGTATACCTCCGAGCAGACACCATCACTACTGATCTCTGTCAGTTTACTGAGTCCTATTGGTCCACAACAGACCTGACACGCTAACTGCACTGTGCTGCGTTCGTAACTGGTCTGCTTTTAGCCAATATAGTACCGTGTTTACTGTGTCCGTCTCAATTATAGAGTTTGTAATTATCTTACGTGATTTAAAAGCAAATTTCTTCATTCTAGAAGTATACAAAAATTTATATTTTTTTAGCATGTTGATTGTTATCGTCGCTGAAGAAGTATGACCTGACAAACACAAATGAGACATTTGAACGATACGGGAGCGAGTTTATCCTCAAGAACAGGAACATTTATATATAAGATTTGCCCCATCATATATTAAGAAGACGTTAACATAGATACATAATTGAATCTCCGTGACTTTATATACATATGTTGAGCCATAAATCCTTAGGTATTTAGATTATAGCAATGTTTGTTTGTATTACATTGTTATTTACTTCTTATGACAAAACGTATCAGCTCCTATAATTAGGGCACGATCGTGTTTTACAATTCAGAGGCAAATGTACTGCACGTATGACGGGTTTGAGTAGTAGGAATCAGTAATATGTCAGAAATTCATTAGCAAATCAGAAATTGCAGACGAACATGCCGTAACATGGCCCAACAAACTAGATACCACTCACACATCATGCCAGAATAATAACTGTAGTGTACTGTGTCATAGAAACTATAATATTTTAACTATGACACAATATGATCTTTGAAAGAACTGTGCAATGTGAGTGCATGACTGGGTCTGGTTTCTTGGGCGTACTCCATTGCGAAACAGATGACTCTCAAAGAAAACTAAAGGTAACAGAAAATCATAACTAAGCAGAGTATGCTTTAGTCAACAGGATACATAAACACAACCTAAAATTCCATGAACGGAATCGAGTCAAACTAAAACGAGGACAAACATGTAATAATTAAGAAGGAAAAAAACCAAGACACCGCTAAGGCAGACAACCCAGGTTTGAGGTCTGCTTCGGCAAAGGGACACACAATAAAAATAAAAAAACCACAAACCAATGAGGCGAAACAAAACACAGTAGTTTTCCAGACAGTAGAACGACGTATCGGGAACTGGAATCTGATCCCGTCAACAGGTAGAGACACACATGGTTCTGAAATACGAGTGCGATTGATGAGGAGACTGGAAAACCGTGGGTATATAACGGGTAAACACACTTATCCTGCTCAGCCAATGGGAGACGAGCTGTCTCCTGATTGGTCATGCATCATAGACTGACTCTGATTGGTTCTGGTGGATTGAGTGTTTGTTTTGTTTTGTGCTGGAAAGTTGTTTCTCTCTTAATCTATGCGATCCACATATATTTTTGACACAATACATTACAGTTGTTATAATATTGTGTTTGGTTAAGTACATCAGTTCATGCTTCTCTTTAGAAACATCACATTATTATAGACGTGCAAATTTCGCGTCGTTATTTAACAACAGGCTAGTGTTCACTGACCTTTACTCACTCCAATATCTTCCGTGACTATTGGCTACGGGCCTTCGTACCTTTGTGTGCTCGTATTTCAGGATACTGAGTATTTTACAGTTCACCTTTTATATCATTACTTGAGAAAGTATCGTTACCGTAAGAGTGCGTGGTAGATAAATAAAAGCTGACAACATAAATTAATTTCTACGTTTTTTTAAGCCAATATTACTATAATACTCAATGACAAACTTAGATAATGGTATTTGCTAACTTTAAGAATAAATATTTATCTAGAATTACTAATTCGTTACACGTGATCTCTTGCGCCGCAGTTAAATACACGAGGTTCCGGCGTCAGAGATTGTGCCTCAGAAGTTCGTGACACTGGAAACAATTTTGTTTAAAATGTTGGCTAAAACTATTGTCTAGGATTGCTATTGTTTTTCAAGGAACCTACACTTATAGATTAATATTTTTAGCGTTGGATTATGTACCACGCCCTCTTAATAGTAAAACCTCGTAATTCTGTTTCACATCCATTCAGAAAAAGGAGAGAAATACAATTTTATTTTCCTCACACAAAAAAAAAAAATTTGTACAACATTATTATAAATTACATTTTTATGTCTACTTTTAACAATATTTCTTTGTAAATACCTAATTATGATGGTATAAAGGCTCGAATGTCCAATCTTCAAAATATGAAGTTACGAGCTTGTACTATTAAGGTAACAGTATGCCAGGTGCGTCACACAAACTGCCAGCCGACAGCAGAAGCACAGAATATATAGGAATACAGAAGTAAAATAGCTGGTAGAACAGCGAACTCAGTCACACACGCCAACAAAATGGCTTCCCTGGCCAGCAAGATGGCGGAGACGCTTACTGCCAATCAGCGTAAGGTGACTGTCCTGCTAGCCGGCAGTCATGCAGGAGCCAAACATACTCGTGGCTGGTATCAACAATCTCGGGCAGCCAATAAGCGACGAAGTTCGCCCGTATATCAAATGAGCCGCCAAGTTACTTCGCGTCTGTATTACGATGTATTCTGTAGCAGAAGTCAGATGAGTACACAGTAACTTGGAGTACAATCTGCTGTCTGATAACGTGACATTTGCAAGTTTCTACCCATTATGATACTGACTCATTTAAAATTTTTGTGTATAATTTTTTTTCTTTTTTATAGATGGTGTTTATAATAATTGTTTGTTGTGAAAAGCGACCTATTTCTAAACTGTTGTATTAAGGGGGAAGGGGTAAGGGAATTTGCGCAAAATTTTAATGATTTTAATTATTTTTATGAGTGAGTCATTTAATTTCTGTAAGTCAGCTGGTTTTCCTTTCGTGTATAAAACATTGTTTTGCAAATTTGGGCTTTGACCTGTCACCATAGAAGAGCTATGAACGCTTGAAAAAATTAAGTATTATCAATATATGTATATAAAACGAACCGTATATCTTACAAATATAAAAATTATTAAAATGAATAAAATTTTGCAAGTAGCCTACTCCCCCTCCCCCAAGGGAAGTCCTCACCTGGAGGGTGATGTGGCGTGTCAGGCGCGAGACCACCTAACTTGTTACTATAGCGGTTATCCACGAACAGTAAACAATTGAAAGTACTATTCTATAATTTTAAAAATTCGGCACGATTGGTAGAAACACGATTTTCGTGCCTCAAAGTGGCTAAATACAGTTTTTTTTTAGACATATGTAACCGCGAAAATACTACCTGAACTAGCAGCATACTATAAAAAAATAAACTTTTAAGGTCACCAATCAAAATCTCATAGGAAAAACACTGCCAGAGAAACCTCGCACGCCAGTTTGGCGCGCTGTGAATAAGGGCGATGTGCTTCTCTTCGAGCGTGATGCTCTGGCTCTTAACGTTCCGCTGTTTCACACTCGGCAAACGCGGGAATTTGTAACCGGTACGCACTCATCTTAATAAAAGTACATGAAATAGTCTCGTGATTGAATTTTTTCTCGTCTTTGCAAGGCTCCAGATGAGTTTCTAGCTGTGTTCTAATAACATATATGTGTGACCTTGAGCGTGTTGCAGACGCAGGGAGGCAGTGGTTCTCGCCCCAAGAGCGGCGCGCTAGGCGGGGGTGGGAAAGACGACGCGGTGCGGCGACAGACACGCGAGCACATCAGATAACACTGCGGGGGAGGGGAGATGTGTGACGAGGAGAGGGAGGGTAGTTTCCCAGCGCACAGAGTGTTGGGCAAGTGGATGCTGGAGAGAGAGCTGGTGCAGATATAAACACGCCCGGCTCCCCACTGCCAACTACACATCCGCACCTCGTCAGCCAGTAAACTTGTGTCGTCGCAGCCGCCTACTGTGCTTCAAGGTACGTGTGTGCCATGCCGCTTCTAATATTACAACCGTTAGTTAGATGGGGCACATCCCCCCCCCAATCATGGATTAGTTTCTTCACAATACCTAAAACAGTAACGTACGTGGACAGGCCCAGAGGATCGCGCGCGCTACACGGCTTATCCGGTAAGCAGTTCGTTGCTATGCCCCGTGTTGGATTACGGAATGGGATAGCAGCCTTTTGTTAGGGTTCCGCGCCAACGGTAACTTTCGCATAGTTTCCCATTACGATAAATAGAGGACCGCACTGCCGGGGAATAGAACCAAGGTCGTCTTGTTGGGAGGCGAGAGGTTTAACCACTCGGCCATAGCTTACCCTTTTACTGAACCTACCAATACAATATTTGTTTCATGTTTTTTTGAGCAACGCAGTTTATTCGCAAATTAATCACAGGAATTTGAGCGCGCTTTGTACGGAGAAATTTAACCCAGCCTTTTTATCTGTAGTTATTATTTTTTTAATAGTTTTGTGTTCTTACAGTTACCAAAATGTTACAGCATTAATACTTAACTGATCTGCTAAATAATTTAAATTTAATAAAAACAGTGCAAAATTCAGTTATTAACTCTTATCTTAAGTTTGTTGTTACTGAAATATTTTATTTTTAAATAGAGCCATCTATTTTGAGTGGTAAGAAATTTACTCTAACTTGTTTCAATGTCTTACGTACATAACTTCAGCTCTGCTTGATTGTCAGTGATTGGTAGAGACAGGAAGATTTCTTGAAAATAATTTTGCACTAGTTTGTTTGAGTGCCTTACCAGCACATCTGTAGCTTTGCTTCATGGTTATTGGCAGCGCGTCTTTGTGAAGTGACGCCTGTCATTTGACTCTGCAGCAGCATACGTCTGTAATTTGCTGCTATAACCTCAAGACACGTTTGGATAAAACATCCAATTAGGCAATTAATTACTACAAAGCAGAACTGCAGATGTGGACGTCAGACACTGGAACACTCTGCGGCAAAATTGTTTGGCCCTACCTATTATTCAGGCTATATTGCGTGTACATAATTTGAATAGTGAATGACTATCCGTCATATTGTTGACCAATGCCACCACGTGTAGCTCTGGCTTGCCTTACATGTGATAGTTTCACTACTGTACTCGTTGCTATGTGACAATGTAGACACGACTGACGTTTTATATCGTTAATTGTGTATCCATATTTGATACGATCAATGACAGTTTTCTCAAATCATTTCTGAAGACTTGTGATTTGCCTACCGACCATCGAAGAACCGTGGCAGATTAAGCATCGACTAGCCTAAACAGGAGCAATTGTTGCTTTATTTAATTTTTTTAACCGATGATTTCCTATGCTTTTTCCTCTCTTCAAGTCGCATGTTTCTGTTATCCCCTCTCCAATCGCTTGCATAAAAAACTTTCACCGTCTCAAGTTTTTTACTTTCAGAAAATAATAACAGCAAGTCGAGCCTATAATTTAAAATAAATGTTGAAATGTTTGTGCTGTAACTGATACGGCATGACATACTTTTCGGTTTGCCTTTTTAGTCTAGAACTAAAAATTATTCTAAAAGTGTTAAATTCGTACCGTGTTGAATAATTGTCACGGTAGTTTTGCATAGATCTACATTCCTTCACATTTTTATCTTTCTGCCTCGTTTGCTCGTGCACCAGCCTAGTTCAACAGGTAATTTCTCAGGAATATACATGTTTCCATATTAACTGCATTTGTGTTACAAAATATTAACAGAACAATTGAAAGCTAATTATTATTAGTTTGTGTAAACATTACAATCGAAATACGATAATACTTAGATATGTTTTAATATTCACAGTCTTAAACATCCAGGGATTTTTGAAATAACTTTCTAAGAGACGCTGCTTTCGCAGGACTTTATCGCCTTTCTACTGTTAAAATTCCACATGCCTTGGCAGTGCTGCATACCTACTGCTGTTTTGACTATATAAGCTAGGAAGGGGCTTAGGCAATACTATCACTATATTCTATTCACTGTAAGGGAGCAGCATATACAACAATCCCTGTTAGTTTACTCGTTACATATTTGCTTACTTGTCAGCTGCAATGATGTAGCCGCCTTTTGTCCCTTTACGGGCTTTGCTTCGAACTAAAATCAACCATGAACTACTATTTTTTAACTACATTAACATTACTTTTGCATGGATAACATACCTTTGTTTAACACTTTGTAGATGGACTGGAAATTCGTTAGAATGTTTCGAGTCAGTGTATTTCCCTAACCTTGCGTATTGTGTAATTGCATGACGGCCATGTAGCATGGTTAAGGTGTTTAAAGTCGAAAAAAAAAAGGTTCAGTGGCGACACACAAGAAACACAAATATCTCAGTCAAATGGGGACAAAGTAATGAGGAAAGACGGTTAGTCTTAAGGCCGTGATATTTAATTTGTTTCAAACAATTGCAAATAACTCGAATATTTTTTAACCAAATGCTATGGAAAAAATTAAGACTGTGTACAGTTATACGATACACAATTTTGCCAGAGCGTTCTTTAAAGTAATGTACCGGTTGCTAGCAAAAAATATTTTGCTTCGTTTTGGCTTATTTTGACAACAAAATATATAACATTTCACGGGCAAAAATCTAAAAATCCGTTTTTTGGTGTATTCCAACAGAACAATTCTGATACAAACAATGATATATAAGTGTTAAAACTGTAACAATGAATTTTTTATGTGTTAATTGACGTTAAAAATATTTTCGAAATCACTGCAAAACTAAAGAGAGAGGTCTTAAACATGTAGCATTGAAGCCTTGTCCCACGATGAGTCAGTGTCCATAACTAGTTAGCACTTAATTTTGGAAATATATATTTTTTTGAGCTTGAGTATTACAGACATACTAAGAAAACTCATTGTATTGAGCTGTCAGCTTAACCAATGACCCTGGCCCTGTAAGCGGTGATGTCCTCATTTTCTGTCACATTGTCATGGATAACATACAGTCACAGACTAGTTAATTCCACGGAAGGGAAACTAACACGTGGGGCGAACCCTAACCACATGATCCAGCAATATGGTGGCATTGGCCAACAATATGGCGAACGTTCATCCGCCAATCAGAATCTGCGGAGACACGTCAGAATGAGGCCCGAGCAGTGGGGACGTTTCCACAGCTTGCAATGGCCAATCAATCCCAAGGCTGTAATCTCGAGCTTCATGCAGTCGACAACAGACTTAGTAAGTGTCTATTAAATACACCGACATACCACTTCGCTTCTGTATGTCGTATTTTGCACCGTGTTTCCGTTGTACCTGTTATTGCTGTTACTATACAACTTAAAACGGAGACAAATTAGTTTTTATTGGTGTGACCTCTCTTCAAATATTCCTGGTTGTATTTCACAACACTTTACTGACGTCCGCTTCTTACGAGTTTTGGTGTCTGCCTACGAACTGCAAACGTCTAGTTTCGCAATATCTTAATTCTGATAGGTTCAGTTAAATGATTAATCTCTCCTTACAAAGAAGCGTAGCCAATTAGCAAACATGAGCTGTCAAAATATATTTAAGCTAACGAAATGTAGCTTGCGTAGAAAGATTTATTTTAATTCGGATGTTCCTGCCCAAAACAATTTTACAGATATCTTCTGGAAAGGCACTTTGTAACAAATTAGTTTTGTAGTTAGTATTTCTCGGTTACGCATTTTTCGTTAAATTTGTTTGTACAGACTATGAGATAAAAACACAGTTTAAATTTCACCAAAACTGTAAATTTAACTACTTTCATGACGGCAAGAATAATTAAAACTTACGTGTCAAAATAACAGGTAATTTGTGTTATAATAAGAGAACAAGAGGTTTTTTAAAGGCTTAGTAAAATCTCACAAAAAAGTTTTTGTAACTGTAAGTAATATCTAAAAAGCAAGAATTTTTTTTCCTATTTTTAAATTTCTTTTTGTCGGTAACTTGTTAATTTTTATGTAATTATTTCTTGGCATATCTAACTATGAATTGAATTCTGACCTTTTGAACTGATGTTGTTCAGCGTTCCGTATCTAAATTTGTTTTTTTTTTTTTAATTAGTTTTAAGCTAGCACAACATTTTGACGTTGTTACTCTTAGTCACTTTGCTAAGTAAGCTGATTAATTTATTATTTTTGGTCTGAAGAAAACGTTATCCCGGATATTGTGAACTAGTTCAAGGTTTTAAGGAAACCATAATGTTTACTAATTAATTCTCACCAATGCCCTGCAGAGCAAAATAACTCTTCTTCCAATTTAAGCACATCGCATAAGTTTCTTGAGACAGGCAATAATACCAAACTGACTATGACCAGAAAAATTAATTTAGAACAAAAAAAAACATAATTTTTAATCTTCAGTTTGTTCATGACTCAAAATGAATAAAGGTAATTCGTTAGGTTGTTGCGTAAAACATTCTCTTGAAAACATGCTGTCTTGTTTGTTCATAATAAGGGATCCCATTTATATTTTGAGATTTAAAATTAAAAGAGCTATGTGATAGATAGAGCCTTACTGCAGTTGATTTGAAGAGTCAAGGCACAGTACTTGTACCAACGTAATGCTCACTACACCACGTAAACAATAGAGAAAATGTATGTGTAGATGAACGGGCAGCTTTGCGTGTTTACTTGAGCTGTAGACGAGCCATCAATAGTATTTGTGTACTCACATATACAGCGGTTGATCATTGGCTAACTCAGTGACACCATGTGATTGTGATTACATTCAGCTGCTTCTTCGGAATTGGCTCAGACGAAATTTCAGGTGGCGTCAAATGACTCCGCTGCCATTGCGAAAGTGACACCAACTTACTGTCGTTTCAATTCTAACGTGCGTCCAAATGAAATCGCGAATTTTTCGTGACTAACATTAGGTAACTGGCTGTGTATATTAACCTATTAAAATAACGATCTCACAGATAAATGTAGTGCTTGATATGTATGATACTGGACACAGGTTTATTTTTAAATAAAGCTTAAGACATTAAATACACTGTAAAATAGTTAGTAATGTTACTCATCATATGTATGGTAATATTCCCCAACGTAGAGAGGGAAATCTTATTTCCGAATATGTGTGGAAATTTCCGCCACACAAACCACTCGGAAGTTTCGATCGCGCGTTAAGTCAAATTGTCCTAGAGGGCTTGGACAATATGTAATGAAAAATTACATTACCAGTTGAGTAACTTTCCTCGACACGTGTTGAGTAATTTTCCCTCGCTTGTAGAGGTAAATAGCTTCCATTACATGTAGAGTAAATTTACCTCAACTATTTTTACAATGTACGCTGTTTATAGTGTAGCGTCCATCGTCTAACAGTGTTAAAACCTGGTTAAAATAGTGTTGCACCTGATTGCTGTTAAGAACGTGTGCCCTGGCTGATTGCTGCGTGTTATGATTGCAGATGATGTGCTCCATCCAGTCTTCCTGTGCCTTCCTGACGTCAGTCCTCGCTCTGGTCGTCGTCATAGTTCTGGTGAGTTACTTCGTCGCCTTCTACCAAGCCAGCTGGCGCAGTGGTAACATGGTGTATCTCGCACTCTACAGGACACGGCTCCTGCTACCTTGATTTCAGTTACTCGTGTTCTCCCTAAATCGCTCCTGGTGAACTCCGGGATGATTCCTTAGTGGTTAGTGGCCCGAATATTTCCTGGATTTATTCTAGGTCAGGTTGAACGTCAATAACACATTCTTCACTGCCACTCCTGTGACTCACTGACAGTTATTTTGACACATTTTTGACTAGTGCAAGCCGGTAATAAACGAACATACAAGGATAATATCTGAACAATATATTATATCACGTGTATTTTATGGATTTATCTGGCAACAGCCTAGACTTTTCAGTCCTATGCACGCTCTGGCTACAGCAGAGCTTTCATTGACTTCTAGCAGTACAAGTGCTTCCAGTCGTCAACAAATGTGTCAAAATAACTGTCAGTTAGTCACAGGAATGGCAATGAAGAACACATTATTGACGTTTATCCTTACCTAGAGTAAATCCTCGGAATACTGAGGCCTCTTCCGATAGAGGATCCTCAGCGTGCAGTTGCGAATCAGAAACAAGGTTTGTGTCTTAGAGACTCGTGGAGCAAATACCTGGCCTAAACCGCTTTAATGAAAGGCACCGTCTTGCTACTTTTCATCTGTATGATTACAGTTTCTGTTGCTTCCATCTTCGAAACCTATTTTACACTGACCCTTGATTTTCTCCACGAATGTTAGATAATATAGAAGAAATACAATTGTTTGGCAAGATTGGTCAACACAATTTTCCAATGAGTAAATTTTATTTGAATACATACAAAACAACTGTTTTAAGAACTGTTGATTGCCTTTTTTCGTTGCAGCTTGTTTAATTTTTATTTAGAAGAATGAGGTAACTGTGGTAAAAGTAAGGTCGAAAGTGTTTTACCAAAAACGTTTACTGTAGTATTTTGATTTACTTTTAGCATCCATTCATTAATTTATTTTATAATTTTTCAATGCATCTCATACATTAAGCAAAGATACTTCCGAGCAACGGATTAAAAAAAACTTTAGTTTACATCTTAATGTAGTACCTTGATACTACTCTATTGCGTTGCTCACGATCGCTATTTTTATCAACAAACATAAGAAACTTCCGTTTTGTTGAGGCTCAGTTTAAATGTATGAGTTCAACGAACAAATAAGAACGTTAAGAACCGGTCTATTTCGTACATCCAGGCTGGAAGAAAACGAATGTTGACCAACCACATCGAATAACTTGACCGCAAATATGACGTATGTTTTGACGTCGTTACATGCAACTATATTTGAAGCGGCTGTTCAAGAGGGAATTACAGGTGCCGTTCGTTTGGGGGTATATAATTTGATATAAGCCTGGAAACACGTTTATTGTGCTCACGTTGGTAGATGTGTTGCGGTGGAAGATATCTTACTGCCGCCACTGTGAAAAAGTGGGCTGTATAATTTATGTACGTCGGTACAACTTTATTTCTGGGAATTATATGTAGCAAAAAACACTGATCAATAAGCACGAAGTTTATTTTTCACTGCATTTAAGTACAAGGTGCATCATGATATTAGGTATTTAATTGCAACACTTATAAATATGACACAATGTAGGTATGAAATAACTTACGGTATTGGACAGCAAAAATATATTTTCTTCATATTCGTTTTAGGCTCGATTTAATGTATAAATGTAGGTGTTTTATCACAGACAAATGTTTACCCGTAGAGCACTAGTTTAATTACTACAGCCATAGCGCTATGTCGTAATGATGCGATAGCAAAATAACCATATTTTGTTTCCATTCCAATCTGCGTGGAACGTTTTCCGTTCGATGACAGCAAACTATCGTTAACGTAATCGTAAACAGTAATTTAACATCTCTATTGCTAAACTTGTTTGCAAACGCATTGTTCGTTAATTTATTCCCAAGCTTTTAATACCAACTTAAATTTTAAAGTAAGCTATGTTTAATAACATTCAAGAATTTTCTGATTGTACATTAACTCACCCGTTGCAAATATAACGAACAAAAATTAATCCGTTAGAAAATATAGACGATCACTTAACTGAATTGTTTAAGAACGGCCTGCAATAACGCGTGCCGTCAATAATCGATATGACGTTAACTAGACATGGCATACGTAATAAATTGCTTTGAGGATAATACTGTTACGTTTTCGGAATTATGTACATGTGATGTTTTTTGTTTCTCAATATGTAAGAAATGTTGCTTAAAAATTTTGATATTAAATTTTGCAAAATCCTGTCAACTAATTAATTCGCAAGGAAGTAATGAATAAATGATTGCATAATAACCGCTTTGACAACATGATAATCTGCTGCTCTAATTATTTCATCACAAAAAAATTTCACAAAGTGTAATCAAAAGTTAACGGCGAGCCGTATTGTACGTACAAATCAAGCAGAAATTATTTACCATGCTGTAAACACAGCGTGCGTGTGATCGCGAAGAAAGAGAAACCTTAACTAATAAACACAACCAAACGAGCTGCATAATTTTCAACCGTCGATGCTGATTTACTAGCGAGGGGAAAGTGTTTTTTATTGAATGCGCATCGTCTCGTTATGAAGAGCTTCATTGTAGAAGCCTTTGTAGAGAAAGAGCACAGCTACACACGAGCAAATATTCCTCGCCTGTGAGCGAACAAGTGACTTCCACAACTGTTGACTTTGTACCTGTAACGTCAAGGCTGTGCTGCAGTGCGTGAGTGAAACATTTTACCCAACATATACACCATTCACATTGGACGTGGACATTTCGGTTCTCGGTTGGTTTTTAAAGTCGTCAAACGCAATACCTTCTAGACTTGTTGGTTTTCTACTTAATGTCTCTTTGAGTCCGCGCAAAATTTCACTCTAAGTGCTCTTCATTGTCTTAAGTAATTCGTGTTAGTATATATATATATATATATATATATATATATATATATATATATATATATATATATATATATATATATATATTCTAAATTTACACACTAATAACAAACTAACTTAAGTTTTTGATAACAAATTTTCGACACATATAACTTCATATAATACTAACAATAATACTAAACATAAATAAATTACACAAAATTAAAATTGTAAATAATTCTAGTAGAAATTTGCGAAAATTCGAAATGGTACAAAATACTGTTAAAGGCGATTAATGGCCTTATTAGAAACAAAATTCCACAAATAATTTTGGGTATCTCGTTTTCGTTCTGCCACCCTGCTCCATCCACCCCCTTATATATATTTTTTTCTCAAAACACTTCTCAGACGCACGTACAACTCACTAAAGTTTCATATCAGTCGTATGAGTGGTATAGGGACGCTTACGCTACAGACAAACACACACACATATATCGCCAGCTTAGTACAAGAATTAGGTTACTTAATTTTTCCAAATTTAAGTTATCTGCAGAGGTCTACACTACTCACACGATTGTTCCTATTGATTTGCTTATATTCACAAATGTGTTAAATAGGAGGATTGTTGCAAACACAAACTTCCATTTCTACAAGCATGTATGACAAAAGCAATTTTCAATGTTACAATTAGATATATC